>WBZZ01004479.1:180000-212500 GCA_019918135.1 Paulinella micropora
CGTCATGTTGCATCCACCGCTACTACTAGCCCTGCTGCTCATGATCAGGTAACTTCTCTCTTGTAGTAGTGGACGAAACTGAACACTGCTGTTTTAACTTTCATCTCTAGGTTAAGATGAGCGAGCTGCTAGCGGGTTTCGGCAATCTTCAGTCAGACCGTCATGTTGCATCCACCGCTACTAGCCCTGCTGCTCATGATCAGGTAACTTCTCTCTTGTAGTAGTGGACGAAACTGCACACTGCTGTTTTAACTTTCATCTCTAGGTTAAGATGAGCGAGCTGCTGGCGGGTTTCGGCAATCTCCAGTCACACGAAGTCAATGAAGAACGTCGACGCAATGTCATAGTTTCGGCTGCTATTGCAGCCGCGCGTGCGATTTCTGCTGCTACCCCGGCGGGCTCCAACCGCAGCGCTGCGGGTGTGACGTCTGCAGACAGGCCCAGCTCTGGGACTTCTTTAGCTACACAGGCGGGCTCGGGCGCTGCCGGCGTGACGCCGGCTGACACCGAGGTATCAAATTAGATCAGCACTTCTTTCCAACTTAGTTGTTTTTGTAATCCATTATAGGTCCCTGGGCCAGCTCCCGCTTCAAGTACTACTAGTCTTGTGGCTACTCCAGGTAATGTTAACGTTCGTCACGATTTGTTCACAGAGTCCGTGGATGACCCTTCTGTATCTGACAATGACTGGAGCGGCGATGATCTAAGTGATCATGAGGACTTGCCATCGGCCGCGGAGCTGTCTGCCCTCTTCACTCTCGAGAGCTCGATCTGTGTGTTGCGGAAGGAGTCCAAGATGGAGGACGGCGACGACATGCCTCCGCTCTGCTCATCCCCCGATGTCAGCGGCTCAGACAGCGACGACTGGGACGAAGGCCTGTATCCTGCGGAGGTACACTTGAAGTTTACCTCCTCTGCGCACCACTGTCTGTTTTTATGGCAAGGATCATGACGACGTGGAGTTTACAGGCCTGGAAGTGGGGCCACGAAAGTCAGTTCCCACCACATTCGAAGCACCGCGGCCAAAGTTAGGTGGCCTGGACATGAACAAGATCCAAGAATCCCCGCTGCCCTTGTATGTCAGTATGGGTCTGTCGATCCCGAATTCACAGCGCATGCGGAGCCATCCAAACAGGCGGTACACCTTCACGAACCGCCGCCGTGCCCCCCCCCCCCCCCCCCCAGAAAGCAGAGGCCAGCGGCCTTTGCTCGGTTGCTCGGAACGACCTATCCAGAGCTCGATCATCTGGTTCACTCGCATTGCTGCAACAAATGGAAGTGTTACTCCTGGGTCGACACCCGTGACGTGATTAATTCTAGGGCCAAGAGCTGCTCGGTCAGCCTGGAGGAGTTAGGAGTGTGGCTCACAGCCCAGTGCGAGACCATGATTTTACCAAACGGTGACTTCCAGTACGTATTTCAGACCGTACCAGTGTGCAAAACTATGTATATGCGCATTCACGGGGTTGGTGACAATCTCCTAAAGAACGCCCATAAGACTGTCGCCGCGGAGATGAAAAAGCAAGTCAAGTCTGCGCCTACTGCCACAATGACCAAGTATGACTTGATCTCCGTCCTCTTGTGTGAAAGGTTTTCTCGTGAGACTACGGAGTGCACCACCGATGGTAAGTGGAAGATCCAAGACTTTGCCGAGAAGGACGAGATCTACACATCCGTTCGCGATAAGTGGAAGGAAGCATGCGAGCTCCGTGGCTTTAAGAAGGTTCTTCACAAGCCGCCTCACCCGAAGACTATCAGGAGAGTCTGGCGGAAGGACTTCGAAAACGTCGTGCACATTCGCGGTAGACTCTTGCCCCCTAGGCCTCTTTTGCATTGTCGATCCAAACCCCCCCCCCCCCCCCCCCCCCCACTATCACTTGTGTTTCTGGATGTAGATGGAGACTTTTCCAAGTGCGAGATCTGCACGCAGCTGGCAGCGCAGCACGGCAGGGGCTTTGACAGCGACCTGGCAGCAAGGCAATTGCGTCGAAAAAGCCAGCTGCACCACAAGGTTCACCGCGCTTGCAGAGTAGGATCCATGAAGCGAAAACAAGCTGCGCCAAAGGATAGCACCGCAACGGTCATTCCAGCAGATATGAAGCGCCCGGTGTGTGTGCCTTCTTGTCGCCGCGCATCAGCCGACTTCAAAGGGAAGCATGCACTGAAACTGTGTGTGGGGATGGCGTCCATGCACACGACGCAGAAGCATTTTATTTTTGCATATATTGGGTCTGTCGACCACTCGGCCAACAGCAACATTACTCTGCTCTACCACCTGCTGCGTAGTGAACTGTGGAGTCCGGAGACCACTGCCGCCTGGAAGCTGTAGCTCGAGTGGGACGGTGCTGGCGACAACACCGCCGCCACCATGCTTGCTTTTCTGACCCATGTCGTGGACAAGGGCTGGAGATTCCAGGTAAAGCTTGATTTGAACTTGCAATTGCCAGTTTACGCAGTTGGTTGTGTGCTGTAGATCGAGACGCACCGCTCACCTACCAAGCACGGGCACGGGGACGACGACCAGAGCTTCAGCCCATCGGGTGGTCCAGGACCTTAATGACGACCAACCTGGCGCAAGCTCTTGAAGCTTCTGCTTGCATTCAAGACCCACAGGGAGGAGTACACACTGCTTGTGCTTACCGCGGATTATGACTGGGTAGAGTATTTCGGAAAGTGCTTCAGCAAGTTCTTCAAGTACTACAATCGCCCGCTGGCTTGGCGCATCACCAAGCAACAGAACGGGCTGCCCACCGCGGAGCAGAAGACGTGGGGAGACGCGCAAGCTGCTTGGGTGGGCGTCAATGACGACGTGAAAGGGGACCCGATTCAAGTGACGGTGCGACGCCCAGGTTCTCTGTACATGCATATGTCATTGTAAGATTCGTACGATTTATACTATGTTGTGCAGAGACGGACTTCCCACAGAGGCTGCCCATTCCTGCTTGGGCAACGCCCAAGCTGAAGGAGGACATCAGAATTCTGGCGAAGCGGTACTGCAGCGCAGATGAACGCGAATGGATAGAGGAGATGCTGCGCACCGGGAACCTGACGCGAGTCTGGCTCGATGGCGAATATGGCGAGTCTGGCCTCCCTGGTGCTCCGGCCCACATGGAATGCACCGACAGCAAAGGCAAGCTATGGAGGGTGCCACTTCGTTTGCTGCACGAAATTCCACCTGACCCCTGGGCCGTTCTCCCTAACCGTCAGGAGAAGATCAACGCGCTGACGACCTTGACGGAGGAAGAGCGCCTTGAGCTTCCGCGCACGCACTTTACCAAGGATGTACCACCACCTATCCATCCGCCGTGGGCCGGAGCCCGAGAGCTGGACGCGCAAGAGCGTTTGGGGCAAAGCCTTGCTTTTGACATGCGTGGGGCTGAGGTATGGCGCAAAGTTGATGCGGTTCTTCCGACTGTCAGCGACCACAAGGAGTTGGGCAAGAGGTCCATCGTGGTGAAGGAGTACATCGCGTGGATGAAACTCCATGGCGTCGTGTATCAAGACCGCAAACGGAAGCAGTTCAAGAAGGATCAGTTGGTAGAGGCTGTGTGGCAGCATTACCATCGGTGCTCCTGTGAGCTGGCATACTCATCTGACGATGAGAATGATCGTCGCCCCCCTCCCCAAGGTAACTTGTACTAGCTCTTTTTTCTGTATGGAAATTGTATTAATGTGTGTGTATCAATTTACAGCGGTCCCGGCAGAGGAAGGACCAGCAGCCGCCAATGGTGCAGGCCCGGGCCAACGGGGTGGCCGAGGTGCTGGTGCACGCCAACGCGGGCGCCGAGGTGCCGGTGCACGCCAAGGTACGATATAGTACTACTAGCTTTTTTTTCCTGCAGCAGCAAGATTGTCTGTGTGTGTGTCTCAAACTGCAGTGGCGACGGCAGATGAAGGACCAGCAGCTGCCGACGTTCAGGGTAATACTACTTACTTTCAGTTGACACGCTTGTCAGACTGAGTCAATCTTTGTTGCAGGCCAACGCGGGGGCCGAGGTGCACGAGCTGATGCTAGTGCCCGACGCCCACCCAGCGAAGCGCTGCAAAGGCGGGCCAAGAAAGCTCGCTTGACCCGCTGCGAGATGTGCGGATACAAAAACAAGCGTGGTGCTGACCAGTGCGAGTTGTGTGATTGGGACCCAGATGCGCCGACAACGGAGGAATCTGAGTCGGAGCCCGACTGCCAGGGCGAAGATGACAAGCGAAGTGCCACCGGCGTGCGCCAACGCGACGGTGCACATGCACAGCAACGTTGAGTGACGAGGGGCACGAGCTAGTACATTATTCTCATGCCCAACGCCCACCCAGGGAACAGGCGGGCCAAGATCATGCCTATAGCTACTTCGAGTAAACCGATGTTTACTCGAAGCGAGTTCAAATTTTGTCACACACGAGAGTGTTATTGATGCATCGCAAAATTTGATTTGAACTCGATCTGATGAATGATCGTAATACTACATTTTGCAAGATGCTGTTGACAGTAAACCAGACGGTGATGACTTAGTGATCATTTAGTGTATCATACTTAGCTATAGTTTACGTTTAGTTTGCACTGGCTGGTGCTGCTGGGGTCGAGAATACTGTCTAAAAGCCTCATACGGTGCGTAAGTAAGCTTGCGTGGGGTTTCTTTTCCACTCGGACGTCTGCGTGACCTGTTTACTGCTTGCCTCGCACTTGGTATTTTTTGCATGCCCCCCCCCCCCGGGCCCCCCAGTGCCAAGGCAAGTCGAAGTGCAAGGTTAGCAATAGGCTTGCAAACAAGTTTAGGAGATTTATTTGTGATTTACCCTTTCTGGCGCAAGCGCGGAGTTGTCGCTTAGCACACTTAATAGTGACATAGGTGTGAACCACCCTTCAGCCCCCCCCCCCCCCCCTGCCACATGCTAATAAGTCAAAGTCCAGGCATGTTCTACGCTGTAGGCAGCAAATAAAATGATTTATTAGATTTTCTAAGCTTCTACGTAAAAATGCATGCAATATCCTTTCGGTGGGACGTCGTTCTAGTCATTAAAGTATCACTTGGGACTTAGCAAAATTTTGAAAACAAAATTGGTTCCGGTACGGTTAAAAAAAAAAGTCTAAGTCTACTTAAACAAAGATACTATTGATAAAAAACTTATTTAAACTTGTTTTTACTACTCCCCCTAGCTCTGGAAGCGTGAATTTATGCTCTAGTAAAAGTCTGTAAAAAACTTAGAAAATTTCGTGAAAACACAGCTCCCCCTAGTTAGCCGATTCCATTGTTTTATTGTGGTGGTGTGGTGTGCTGGTTGATATGGGCTTTCTTTTGTCAGTTTTGCGACAGGACAGTTGGAGAGTAGGGTGAGGGCCGGCTGGAGTTGTTTGCCGCAGCTTCTCTTCTCCACGTACATTTTGCTCACCCACCCATGGACTTTATTGCACGCTTTATGGGACTGATTTGACAGACATATTTCTCCTTTTGTTTCTTGTCTAGTGGCGTGCTAGTTTATGTTGCTCTTTAGGTGGCGATGTTATGTTTTCTATAGTATTGTAGGAGTCGAGGGACAAGTACAAGAGACCTTATATTTGTGGTCCAACCATACACACGTTTTAGTTACCTGGTATGTTAGTGTATTGCGTGTTTAAAGAACCAAGGGGCGTTAAGATTTTAAACAAGAGGCCAGGGGCACATGTGGTAGCCCAGAGCACACTCCATATCATTTTGAGATGATGAGAGAGAGAGAGGGAGCATCAGTAGAGACAGAACAACATGGGGGCATTCAATCGTCATGGCTGAAAAAAAACATAAGCCAAATTGCAGTATGTTGCGGACATTTTTTCATGTGTTGAGCGGTGCTCATGCAGCTGTTATGACTTTGATTGCCCGGTGTGTGGGCTAGCGTTTGTGTGTGGTGTCAGCGAGTTGTTGCTTTTACTCCCGGCCCCATTCTGTGTGCATCCTTTATATATCTCTTATCAGTTTGAGGGGTAGTGTTCATTGAGACACTGACACACACAGACACATACTTGACATTATGGTGGATGTTGAGCTATTTCTTTTATTCTGTTATGCTCTCGTGAGGCTCTTGTTCTTGAAAGTAGTTGATGGCTGTCTATGCTTTCTCGTTGTGGAGTTCACTTTGAGACTTTTCCCCCTTTCCTCGGCTTTGGTGTGTCACTGAGACTTGTCTTCGGTCTTGTTTTTTTTTTTCTTCGACGTTTTGGGTTGCGGCTTTGGGTCTGCGCGTGGGCAGCGTTTGGGCAAGGATCTGGTGAGCTCATGGCGCTGCACCATCGGTGGGTCTGTCTTTCCTGACAGACCCCAATGCAGTCAGTCTTTCTTTCCTTTTCTTCCTCCCCTCTTTCTCCTTGGGTTGGAAGATGACATGGAATTTGTTTCTTTACTCATTGATTGTTTTGACTGTGATGTGTGAGCACTTTCTTCTGATGGTCTGGCGAGAGTCGATGGTACCGCATGGATCAGACCTGAGCTTCGCGTGAAGTGGGGGAGCAACCTTGGTGTCGGCAGGAGCAACGTCTGCCGTCGGTTGGTGAGGCGTTGGGGCCTCGTTTTCTTTTCCTTCTTCACATCCTTCCTTTTCCCCTTACCCATCTTTTGTTGGCTGGTTCTTTGAGGATATCGGGCCTGAGCTTGGTGTAGTTCACTCGTTGCTTGCCATGTGGGGGAGGAGCGGTAGGTTTGGTACCCTATCGCCCTCTCCGTACGTATACCAACACATAGGTATCATAGGGAGTTAGTTAAGAACAGACACCGGACGTTGGACCTTTTGGGGTAGGAAGGGGACACAGCCCCGCAGTGGGGCATTTCTCTCAGTTTATGTTTAATCGGTTGGGGGACACAGCCCAGTACTAGTCTTGGGGCTTGTAGGTGTCTGACTTTCGTTTTCTGTGGACATGTTTACTGGTCAGTTTGAGGTCAGCCGGGGTGGACAGTCGGTCCTTTGTTGGTTCAGAAGGGGTGTCGAACCATTTTTTTTTTTTTTTGGTGGGTTTTCGCAAGTCGCCGGATGGACTGAAGTAGCGCCCGTTGTGATTCGGAATGGCGCTCAGGTGGCAACTGCGTTCTGCGGGGCAGTTCGCCTATGCCAGGAAGGTTTGGTTTATTTCAGTGATTGATTTGGTTTCGGCCCGGATGGTTGGACTAGGGCCGAGAGCGGACCTTTGGTTAGCGTGCACGCTCGTCGGCGTTGTTTTGGCCTGGTCTTGCGGAATCATTTGTGCACATAGGGACCTTCAGCTCCTGGTTGGGGCTATTCTTGTGGCGCGCTTGTTGTTTTCGGACATATTTGCCATACTGGATTGGCGGACAATTTACTGTTGGTTAGCGCGTGGGCAGTGAGCCCATCGATCATTTCCGTGGGAGGATTGCAATACTTCTGTTTCATTCGCTTCAGTGGTTATTTCGATGGAATTGTCGGCTGCGTGACTACGGCGCGGAGCAGCGGCGACGATGGCCCGGTTCAACGGTGGGTCTGTCTTCGTGACAGGGTCCCCAAATCAGGCCGCCTCCCCTCCTACTCGTTCTTTGTCTTTGTTGTCGGGTGATGGAGTTCGCTCTTCAGTTTGCAGTTCTAGGCGAGGCACATGTTGCACCTGATGTGCATGTTGTGGTGTGAGCCTCAGAACCGTGGGAGCTTCGCAGCGAGCGTGGGGGAGGATGGCGCCAGACACCGCTACTTGGTTTTGGTTCGTCTGCGGTGGTTTCCGTCTGGGTCGTTTTCAACAAGCGGTGGTGGCCCCGGTTGTAGGGCATGGTGGACGTTCTTGTTTGCGACGTCTGTTGGTGCAGTGAAATGGTTGGAGTCGCTTTCGGTGGCGGTTGTTTTCCCCCTCATTCAGGAAGGGGGAATGAAGGCCACGGACATTTGGCAATTGGACATTTTTTGGCTGCTTTGGCGTGCTTGTGTCTTCGGTTTGGTTGGCGTGGTTGTGCCCTCGGTTTGGTTTTTGGCGCGGCCTATTCTTCCAGCAATGTGGAACCGGTGGCAGTCGTTACTCTCCCTCACTGGCACTTTGCGGGGTGGCTATTTTGGTCCCTGCGTTATTTCTATGGAATCGGCGGCATACCGCCGGATTGTCAGCAAAGGGGGAGGGCATGAGCCATGGATTTCGGGTAGCGTTTCGCTTTTAAGCTTTGGCTGGTAGGCCGGATGTACTGGATCAGTGTGCCCGGATGGAAGGCTTGTGCGGCAGCGTGGAGCCGCGGGTGGAGCGGGTTACGGCATTGCCGTTAATTAGACCCGATCTTTGGTGGTTGGTCCTTTCAGTTATTTAACTTGGTGCTCGGTGTGGACCCTGCTGGACTTAATTTGCTTACGGTTGTTGAGTGTCCCTGCCATGGTGCAGTTGGAGGTGTGCAGTTTGTTGCAGTCGTTTCGGTGGGGCCCCGGGGGAGGCCATTCGTCCGGGGAGGTGGAACCTTTTCTGCTTTGTGATGGTCGGAGCGCGACGGCAGTCTTTCTTCTCCCTCCATCAGGGGGGGGGGGGGGGTTGCTTATATTTCCTATTCGATTGTCAGCGGAGGCTAAGGGCAGTATGATGAGCCCATGGCGTTTGGTGCACGTGGTGTTGCTGGTCGGCCGGATGTTCTGGAGCAGTTGGCAGCGGGCAGAGGCATTAGGAGTATGTTTGTAGACAGTGGTGGCCGATGCAGGCCAGGAGTTAACGTTGGTCGTTATGACCTAGCAATGTGTCGCGCCGGGTAGGCGCGGGAGGACGGTGGAGCTTCGCTGTCCGGTCTGATATCGCTACGACGGAAGGCGCTACACTTAGCAGATGGCGGCGCGGTGGTGAGTTATTGGACGCTCAGTTTTCAGGAATAAACATGTAGGTTGCATCACGGACGGCGGAGCCGGCCGGCAGGGCCGGGGGAGTTTCATATAAGGCTGGACGGTGGGTCGCCCTCCTGGGCGGGTCATGCGTCAAATTTGTGGAACGGAAATTTTCCCGTTTGATTACTTTCATTTTGTATTGCTCAGTTCATTTTCTTTCCTTGACAGTAGATACGGAGTTAGGGGGAGATACCTATTGTGGGTGATCATATTAACATTCATATGCATGGCGTCATTGTCTTTCTTTTACCTGTTGGGTTACATCAGTGCGGTGATGTTGTACGTAGTAATTAACTTGCGACTTTATCTGTTGCTTGGTGCTTGGCTTAAGGTTAAAAAAAGTGGATAGTATTGTAACTACTTGCATATACATCTGGTAATTGTTAATGCTTTGTCGTACATTTTGTGTTTGTCGTTTGAAGCGAAGTTAGGTTCTGCAATGTTTGTTGTTCATTCAATTGGTACGTTGATGTATTTGAATCATATTTTACTTTGATTGTCTGATATGTTTTGTTGATGTATCACTGAGGACAGCCTATCGCCAGGGGCGATTCAGGAGAGTATGGGATTTCTGATATGGCTTGAATGTTTCTTCTGGTCAGACCTAACAAAACTTTCGCTGTTATTAAGTAGTAATTTTGTTTATCTGAGTACAGGGGGAGACTTGTGTGTTGGGTAGTATTGCACTTGGGATGGGAATAGTTTTTCTCTTTATTCTCATGCGTCCTGCGTCTTTGCTGAGATGTCCTAGGCCCTAAGTAAGGGGGAGCATTGGACAAGTTAATTAGATCACTCCAAGTCCACTACAGCATAACCGTATAGTCACGGTAGCTTCACTCTCTTATGTACTTAATACTTATTAATTATTCCTGTATTACCATATTTTCTGGTACTGATGGCGAATCGCCTTTATGTTCATATATTACCAATGTGGTGAGGGTGATTTCCTTTTTGGTTCTTTTGAATCTCAGTGAAGTCTCAGTAAAATGGTGGTAGACAACTGGGATCCCGGAGCCTCCGGTTAACAGGCTAGTTTCCCTACCCAGACCTTCAAATTTTACAACGCCGTACTGTCTAACCTAATTAATTTATTAATAGGTCTAACACAAACATGACGTCTGATGATTATTCAGGTGTTAACTTTTGGTACGTGAGTCCTATGTCCATATTACGGTAAACATTCAAGTCGCAAAATCGTCTCACTTTGATCTCAATTTTTCATTGGCTTATATTATATTATATATATATATATACATATATATATATATTATATATATATATATATATATATATATATATATTAGTGTTATGATCGTTCGGCAGGCACAGGAAGCAATCCTGAGCTTTACCGTGATGATTTCAGATTCGTCAACACCACGATCAATGAAGAAGGGTGACATCAACTTTTGATGGTTTTGCTACAATATGCTATCACCAGGATACAGCGCAGTCAAGGTGCGTATGAAATTATGCGTGTCTAGATGTAAGGTACATCTGTGTAGCCTCAAAAGGGGGGCTATGAATAAGTTGGTTGCCAAGTTACAAGCGCACATAAGGCAGAAGAAGTTTTGTTATCCTCCTGATGTTATAACAAAGACGACGAAGAAGACAACAACAACAACAACAACAACAACAACTCCTTCTGTGGCTAAGATATATTTTGTGATGAGCTAAATCATTTAGGTCAAATGAAATTCAACAACAACAATAACACGGCAGCAGCAGCAGCAACAGCAACAGCAACAGCAACAACAACAACACAACAACAGCAAGAAAAGTAAGTGGATCGATTAGGTGAAGAGCTCGTGAGGTGAGCTGAATGGAATATATTTGACAATTACATGTACCAGATATGGCCTGTACAGTAGCTCACATAACAAGAGAGTCGAAGGAAAAAAGGCACGACGCCCTCGAGATCGGCAACTAAGAACGTACGTGTGGCTTCCCACGGCACCCTTTGAAAACATTCCGCATGGTCGCGAGAACATCCCGTATGGTCGTACTGGTGGTGGTGGTGAGCCGAGGTCCAGGTCGAGATCGAGCACGTGATGAGGGCCGGTCGGTCCGGCTATCGTGCGCGGCCCCGTTTCTTCTGGCATCGATGACGAAACTATTTCTTGTCCTTTCTGGCTCGGCCGTGGCGGCGGGTGGTGGCGCCACCGGGCCGGCTTCCTCTGGCACGGATAACGAATCGGCCGTGGTGATGGTGGTGGTGACGGTTGCGGTGATGGTGGTGGTGACCGTGGTAGTCCTGTGTGTGAAGAGAAAACGCGGCGCGGGTGCGGGGTAGGTCGGAAGGGGCTGCGGGTGGAAGTGAATTGACCCCTAAGCGCAGGAAACATGTGTGGATACATACATATTTAGTGTATGCATGTGTACATGTTTTCTTTGTTTTTATGCAATTTTTTTAAATTGCTTCTCTCGCTCTCTCGCTCTCTCTCTTTCTCTCTCTCTCACACACACAACAACAACAACAACAACAGAGAGAGGGAGAGAGACTCACGGAGGGGGGGGGGGGAAGGGAGTAAAAAGCAAACGTAAAATTGTCTATGCTATTACCTCCGGCAATGGAATGGGACGAACATATTCAGGCAAGGAACGAGAGATAGAGCGAGAACATCTATATATGTATGTATGAGTGTATGTACGTATGTATGTATGTATTATGTATGTATGTATGTATGTGTATGAATGTGTATGAATGTATGTATGTATGTATGTACGTACGTATGTATGTGTATGTATGTATGTATGTATGAATGAATGTATGTCACATGCATGCATGCATGTACGCATGTATGTATGCAATGTATGTATGTATGTATGTATCCAGTATGCAAGCGATCCACGTATGCAAGCGATCCACGTATGCATGCAATCCATATGCAGGCTATGCATGCCATGCATGCATGTACTTAAGTATGTATGTATGTATGTACGTACGTACGTACGTATGTATGTATGTATGCATGCATGCATGCATGCATGCAATGCATGCGTGTATGTATGTATGTATGCATGCATGTCATGTATGTATGTATGTATGCATGCATGAATGTATGTATGTATACACGCATGCAATGGATATGCATGCATGTACATATGTATGTATGTATGAATGTATGTATGAATGTTTGCATGAATGTATATATGAATGTACGTACGTATGTATGTATGTATGTATGTATGTTATGTATATTATGTATGTATGTATGTATGCATGTATGTATGTATGGTATATATGTATGGTATGTATGTATGTATGTATGTTAGGTATGTGTGTGTATTTATGTATATATATATAAAATATATATAAATATGTATATGTATATGTACATATATATACATATATACATATGTATATGTATATATATAGTGTGTGTGTGTATGTATCTATGTATGTATGCATGTATGTATGTATGTACCTATGTATGTATGCATGCATGTATGCATGCATGATGCATGTAGTAGTATAGTAGTAGTAGTAGTATGGTGGTGGTGGGGCCACGGAGCATCCTCTACTTCTTGCGAGACCTGGTCGGTGACGGTGGTTCCTCCATGTCACTAGCAGGACATGTGCTTGTGGTACCCGAGCTGACAGCGGGATCGATTGAGTTGAGATTGTCCATTCTCATGCGTAGTGTTGAAAACCACCATTCACAGAGGACCTCCTTGCTCAGTTCTTCGCCAACGTCTTCCTCAGGCCATCGGGGTGTCGAATTCACAGTAGATTTCTCTTCCGAAATCTGGGTCTGAAAAGATAGTGAGGACGTTGGTGGGGTATGCCATCGGGATGTCGAATTCACGGTAGATTTCTCTTCCGAAATCTGGGTCTGAAAAGGTAGTGAGGACGTTGGTGGGGTTTTGGTCACTCGCGTGTGAATGGTTACTGCTGAAGTTGTGCTGCTTCTTGGTGTACTCAGTAGAATAATATCCTTTTTTTAATACCATTTTTTCGTGCCCTCAAAATGGCTATTTAAAAAAGGATTGGCTCTCCTATTGCTAGTTTGAACTTTCAATACGAAGCAACAAAACAGCAAAATAAAAAAACGAAAATTTTGATGAATACGAAAAAGAAAAATAAAGAAATCTCTCTTGCTCTTAATCTCGCTTTTAAATAAAAATAAAAATCAAGCAAAATTTTTTTCCGCTTTACTTTTACTTTTAAATAAAAGCAAGAAAAAGTTAAAATTTTTTTAAGGTTAAAAAAAACACACCATTATCCCTATCCCTATCTCCAACACGTAAATCTCCGACACGTCGGAGATAGGGATAATCAGAAAAAATATATGACACATTTTTATTAAATTACCTTTTTCGCAGTCTTGTCGTAGATTGCCAGCAATTCTCCAACCTGCCACACACAAGTATGGCATAAGTAAATTTCATTGCAAGCAGGAGGGCTTTCGCCCATTTTGTTTTGTTTTTCTTTTTTGTTGAAATTGAAATACACACTACTTTATACTCCTATGTGCAAAAGGAGTTTTTCAAATAGTGGTTATGACCACTACTCTACAATGGAATATTGTTTCGGACAGCATTGAACAAATCAGTTACACTTGAGACTTCCATTACATTTTTGTTGTTCTCTTCGTCATATGCGAGGTATTTGATGAGGGCTTTATTGAATGACAACCCCTCTTCATCAATGCCAGCAAAATTTTATCTTGTATGGCAAGTCCGTATTCATTTCTGAATTCTTTCCGCCAACTATAAAATGCTTTCAGTTCTTTTTCTTTTTTTACTTGTTTAATTCTTCTCTTTTGTTTCACCAATCTGTCCTTTTCAATGATTTTGTTTTCCTTTTCTAACCTCTTGAGCACGACATTAATTGCGGACAACTTTACCAAGTCTGGCTGTTTTTTTTCAACAAGTAAATCAATTTCTCTGTCAATTTTATTTACTCTTTCTTCTGTAATTATTTTATCTTTCTTCAATCTATCTTTCCCTATTTTACTTGCTTCAAAAATTTCCAGCCAGTCTTCTTTTGTTCTCTGTTCCTTCGTGATAAGGCTTTCACTCATTACGAAATTTTGCGATTATGCGACAACGCATCGTCGCATCGTCGCATCGTCGCAACATAAGGCTCTGGTAAAACTTCAATGTGTTCAAAATGCCACTCCGCCTCATTTTTTCTTATCTGGTTTGTAAAAAACCATCAAGTATTGCCACTTTTCCTTTACGGCTAAATTTTTTCCTTCCATTTTCAATCGTTGCCACTTTTTCCCGTGTGAATTCGCTTAAAATACTCCGCACCACCAAAAAACATTTCCAGAAAACCTTGTGTTTTTTCTCAGAATTTGTCTTTCTTCAGAAAGCAAAAAGTGATTTTTCGCAAAAGGACTAAACCCTTGATGTCTGTGTTGCTGTAGGAATGTCTGAGGAAGCACCAATAGAAGCCTTCGCCAACCTCGCGGTCGCCCAGCAACCAGCCGAAGAAGCATTTGACGACCCTATCGTCGCCCAGCCTGATCGCAAGGAGGTGAAGGTGCTAGCGCCGACTAGGGAACAACTCGCAGAGGGCAAGAGGTGCTTCGTTGAGTTTGTGCCAAGTCCGATTTCGCATGACAAAGTGTTCAGCCTCGCTGGTGCCAACAGAGTGGAGGGCGTGTTTGTGAGAACCGAAATTGGAAAAGAAGAAAACTTGGTTGTAACGATTGATTTTGATCTGATTGTTAGAGTTTTTAAGTCTTGGTCAGCGGCGAAGGGCTTTTATGTGAAGGGTAATCAACCCATTTACTCCAAGATAGCGACAGACGAGCGTATTTAGGTTTAATAAACCTTAAGTTGAATTATTTTTAATTAAACTTATTTTACAAATCTAATATTACTTTCGCCTTTCTTTCTCTTTTACTTGTTCTTATATTATCGCTTTCAATACTTTCTCTTTTTAGTTGTTCTTTTGTCTTTTTTTCCTTGATAATATCTTTCGTTTGTTCTTTGATTTCTTTTTCTTCATCAATAGGTTTTGTAAAATCAGTTTTCAATAAATCTCTAGGGCTCACTAATTCATCATTATTCAAAATTATTTTAAATCCGGTTCGTCCCTTGACTTTATATATAGTCTTACTGAAGGTCTTTCCGCCCTTTGCAAACATCAACTTCTTGTTTTCCTTACGGACATTATCTCCGATATTGAATTCATTAATTAAATTATCACGGGTTATTTTCTGTTTATTTTTATCTCTTCTAGCAAAGACATCCACAGGTTTGGCTTGAATTCCTCTATGAACTTTATGATTATACGCATTTACTAAGTCTTGAATATAACTAACCCAATCAAAATTTCTATTTGTTTCAAATAATAAATCCAACCACCTTCTAATACTTCTTATCACTCTATCAACAACCGCAAGCGCTCTATGGTCGCCGACTTCAACGACATCATGTTTAATACTATTTTGAATAAAATAATCACGAGTTGCTCCTTTGTATTCTCCTCCGCTGTCGGTAGTAATTGATTTCGGTTTATAAGGTATAGACTTTAAAGCATAATATACTTCTTTCGCTGTTTTATTTTTTAATGGAATGATTATTAAAAATCTTGAATGACAATCAATCCAAACTAACATCCAAGCATACCCCTTATTTCCTTTCTTATCTTTTATCTTACTCATATCTGCTAAGTCAAGAAAGAC
Source organism: Paulinella micropora (assembly GCA_019918135.1). Lineage (NCBI taxonomy): Eukaryota > Cercozoa > Imbricatea > Euglyphida > Paulinellidae > Paulinella > Paulinella micropora. Next base: position 195,453 of record WBZZ01004479.1, read on the forward strand.
TTGGTCTAATGGTTTATCTACCCATATCGTGTTCCATATTTTCGGGTTTTTCTTTTGGTGGTGTATTTCAAGGGCTTCTTCTTCTTTCGTCCTTTTTGTTTCTTCTCCAGTTGGTGTGTCCTCAAGTTGGCTATCCGCATTCTGTGTATTAATAATTGTGTGCTTATGGTCTAAATCGGGCATTATATAGTTAAAATTTTAAGAAACATTTTTCAATATCATTATTTTTTTCTTTCTTATTTACCTTTTCAGATTGATTATAAACATTAACGGATATATTTGACTTTTTACCCTTCCCTTTCTTTGGCTTTGGCATCTCTTCTTCACTTTCACTCTCACTACTTTCACTCTCCTCTTGTTCAACCACTGGTTTCTTTTTTTGCTTCACCCTCTTACTCTCTGCTTTCGCTCTCTTGATTTTCATTTTCGCCATCTTTTCTGCGAGTATGTCAGTAAAGTCAATTTCATCCTCGCTATCGCTAACTTCTTGCTCTGGCTCCTCGTCATTGTCTCTTTCATTAAGTATGTCATTGGCGAGTTTCTTATTTTCTATCTCTGCGATTTTTCGCTCCATATCGGTTTCTTCTTCCTTGACGGCGGTGCGGTATTGTTGTAAAACCTTCTTCGCATGCTCCATTTTTCTTTGTTTAGCCTTCTCCTTTATTCCTTCAACCGCCTTATTCCAATTTTCCTTTGAAGCCTCGGGGCTCGGCATATAAACTATTTTTCAATACAATAGTTTTTAATACAAAGATATATTATTCTTAGTATTATTTTTTTAATTAAATAATTATCGTTATATAATATGTCGCAATATAAATCCTTACTAGGTTTATCAGAAATTGCTGTTGATAGTCTAGACATAAAAAACTTAGACCTTACCAACACAAACATAGTGGGCTTATACACAGATAGGGTGCCAGAAGATGCTGACCCCGTAAATCTTTATTTTACCAACAGCCGATTTGATGCGAGGTTGGCTTTAAAATCAACGACGGACTTAAAAGAAGGCACTAATCTATACTATACTGATGGTAGGTTTGATGCGCGACTAACTACTAAATCAACCACTAACCTAGCCGAAGGCACCAATTTATATTATACTAATGCTAGGTTTGACACTCAATTAGCAACAAAGAGCACAACCAACTTAACCGAAGGAACTAACTTATACTACACCACAGCAAGGGCTAATACAGATTTTGACACAAGGATAGCAACTAAATCAATAGATGCTTTAAGTGATGTAGTCATAACAACACCAACCGATAACCAACTACTCATTTATAGCACAGGTCAATGGCGAAATGTTGCTTCACCTTTTCTTAGATTGGATGGGCTCGCTATGATGATAGGGGATTTAAATATGGGAGGTTTTAATGTATCAAATGTCGGTAATGTTGATGGTATTGATGTTTCTGCTCTTGATAGTTCGGTTGTAAAACTAACAGGAGACCAAACCATAACAGGGAATAAAACATTTACTACTTATGTGGCCGTAAAAGACTCAAATCCATTAAACACTGGCAAGTTATTCTTCAATTACAACAATAATATGGGTTCTATTTATTCGTCGGAGGCAGGTGGTGCGACGGGCTATCCACTAACTATTGTCGGTTCTTCTATACTTTTTGCTCCAACAACAGGCGGTGGAATGACATTAACAAATAATGTTTTAAATTTTAACAGCTCAACAGCAATCAGCGGACTACCCGCACCATTCTATGACGGCGATGCTTCAACAAAAGCATATACCGATACGAAACTAGCAAAGGACGGCACAACGGCTATGACGGGTAGTTTAAATATGGGAGGATTTTCAATAACAAATGTAAATTTGGTTGATGGTATTGATGTATCCACCCTTGATACTTCTGTCGTTAAACTAACAGGAGACCAAACCATAGCGGGTATTAAGACATTCAGCAACATAATAAATGCTAGTGCGGGGATTGATATGAAAAGCCAAAGTATAACAAATGTTAATCTTGTTGATGGTGTTGATGTTTCTACTCTTGATACTTCGGCCGTAAAACTAACAGGAGACCAAACCATAGCAGGGAATAAAAAATTTACTTCAACAATAGAAGTGCGGGGTGCTACTGCTCCAGCCGCTTTTGATGGTATCGGTATTGCCTTTGATACGGCGACAAATATAGGAGAGATTGTGGCACAAAAAATAGCAACCGCGGGTTATTATCCGATACAAATAACAGGGTCATATGTTGATTTATATGCGGGTGATAATGTAATCGCGACAGCAACGGGCACGACACTATCTTTAAACAACAGAAAAATTACAAATTTAGCCACACCAACAGCAACAACGGACGCAACAACGAAAAGTTATGTAGATACATTAGACGGGCAAAATGTGAAACTAACAGGAAACCAAACCATAGCAGGAATTAAGACATTTAGCAGCGCCCTTGAAATAACAGGAAATTCAACGAATGCGACAACAAAAGGAACTTTCGTGGTTTTTAACTCCACAGCCAATATAGGAACTATTGGATGCCTTAATATGGGCACGGGTGTGAATTATAACTTTGAAATAAATGCGAAAAAAGTAAGTTTCGTTATTGATGGAGCAATAGTCGGTTGGGTAAATGCTTCGGGGCTAGATTGTAATAGTAGCAAAATAGCGAACCTTGGAACTCCAACATTATCAACGGACGGGGCGACAAAAGGGTATGCGGACACATTGGACGGGCAAAATGTAAAACTAACAGGAGACCAAACCATAACAGGAATTAAGATATTTAATGGAAGTAGAAATGATGTAAGAGCACTGAATTTGTTAAGCCAAGCCGATTTCAATAATGTGGATATCATTAATGGAGGAAATATAACATATAACGGAGCGAGGATATTAAACCAAAATGGAGGAGATATCTTTTTCAGTCAGACAACGGGTGATTATCAGTATTTCTTATTTGCTCTAAATACTGCTTCAAGTGGAACCGCAAACCAAAGAGGTTATGTATTCACGAATGTAGCATCTGATGTAAAAGGAGCAGGACTTTATATTTCAAAACTTTTGGATAATAAAAGTGCTTCGTCAGACATTGTCCGTTTTAACAATGCTGGAGGTATGCGGTTTTATGGTGCTTTGGATATGAACTCAAACAACATAACAAATGGCGGAACAATAACGGGAACTACAATTACTTCAACTGCGGGTATATCAACAACAACAGCAACCGCGAGTGGATTAATAACGGCAAATGCGGGGTTATCAACAACGACACTAACCGCAAGCGGATTATTAACAGCGACAGGGGGCTCTAGCATAGTCATACAAGGAAATACTAATGGCGGTAATACAAGAGGAATATTTTTGTGGGACACTGGCAATACAAATTATGGTATTTATATGGCTTCAAATGGAGGAGGTGCAAATACCAGAAGTCTAGCGGGAGGGTCTGCGGTTGCAGGCAATGATTTCACTTCTTTTGCTGTTAGATTTAGGGTAAGTAATGCTTCAACCGACGGATTTATATGGGAGAACTCGTCCGAACAATTGTTAATGTCATTAAACGGGGCAAACGGGACTTTATGGACAAAAGGTCTAATAACGGCTAGTGCGGGGATATCAACAACAACGGCAACCGCAAGTGGTTTAATAACGGCAAATGCGGGTATATCTGTTGTTAATAGCACGGCGGATATAAGAGGAGAAGCAAGAAGTGGGTCTCATGCTACACCAGTCGGGTTATATGCGACCGCCAATCTTGGCCAATCTTCTGGCGGTGTTGAATTTAGACACAGCAACGGGACACAGGGAGTTGGTTTTGGTTATAATTCAATATATGCTACGGGGAGCAACACAAACCAAGATTTAAATTTTTATGCGAGGGGGACTGGCGTAATCTATGCTCAGAGTGATACAAGCATGACGACAGCATCCAGTGGATTTTTAACATTAAGAAAAAGACCAAGCAATACGACAAACCCACAAATATTTATGAAAGCAGGAGACTCATCAGGTTATGCGGTAGTAATGAATACAGGTGGTTTATTACACGCTTGGTCAACTTCACTATCAAATGGTGAAAACAATACAGGTTATGTTTATTTGTATGCGGGGGCAAATACATGGTCTTCTGGTTCAGACAGGAGGCTAAAATCAGATATTAAAACACTAGACTGCGTGGATTGTTGCGATAAACTTATGAAAATAAACTGCTGTTCATATTATTTGAAATCAGACAGCAAAAAAGAAAAAAAGAACCACGGATTTATTGCGGATGAAGTAAAAAAAATATTTCCAGAATTTGTATCTGAAAGTGGAATAAAAGCAGACGATGGAAATGGAAACTTTGAAGGTATATCATACACTGACTTCATACCAATATTAGTCAGTGCTTTTCAACACATGGCGGAAAAAGTAGATAATCTATCGCAAGCAATTGATTTGTTAGAAAAACAAAATAATAATCTCATGAATATACTACAAGAAATTAGAGAAAATGGCTAATAATACAACCAGACTTCACAGACCCCCACCTATTATGGATATGGATAATCTCGGACATGTCCGAGATAGTGAATTAACTCCAGAATTAAAGTCCCGTGTCCTTGAAGTGGAACTAAAAACAGAAGAGAAAAAAATTGAAAACGAGATAGAAAATGAATGGAATTGTTGTATGACTAATAAGAAGACTGATAGCAGATTGATTAAATATCTCTTTCAAATGACTATAATCATTGGAATTATAGTCTTATGTTTAGTGAAATTAAGCGAAAAAAACCTCCCCTGCGAAACTGCGAATGTCTATGTCGGAATACTCACACTTTTGGTGGGTATAGTGCTTCCTTCTCCTTCTAGTTCAAAGAAATGAGCATTCGTATAAGTGGATTTTATACCAAGAAGCATCACTACCCGAACACATTAAAGGCATGGCTTCATCAAAACTAATACACCAATCTGACATGGGCTTATACACACATTTAAATTTAGTATCTATACCTTTTTGAATACAATAAACACAACTTATATTCTTTTTTTCACTTATCCGTGAGTAAAAGTCGCAGGCAGTCCGCGAAAATATTTTGATTATTAAAAAGTTTATGAGTAGTAATATAACCATGACTGACTATAAATACCAAAAGATTATTTTTCTGAGCAATGATTTTGCTGGAGGAAGCAAAACATTTAATAAGAATATCCAAATGTCATTCACACCCACCAAAATGAATGTTAAGTTTATCCACTATATGAACGACCAGACCGAAACCAAAACCAGAATTCTTTACATGGATAGAATTGGAATTATCGGAACATTTGCGGACAGCACCACAGCAAACATTTCAAACCTCAGTTATAATTTGGGTAATATCGGATGGACGGACGGACAATATACATTTAAAGTCCTTGAAACCGACAGCGGAAATATTGACACAGGAAATTTAGCGGGAAGAATTGTTGTGTGTTTGGAATTCGTAGGGTAGAATATAGGATGGAGAAAATAAACAATGTCAAGGTGAAGCCAGTAAAACAAGAGGGTGATGGAAACAAAAAAGCAAAAGGTTATAAATTATTTAATGAGCCGTATGCCAACATATTTCTACTTGCCCGTAAGAAGAGCGGGAAGACGACAGCACTCTTTGAAATACTGAAACGGACAACAGACAGAAAAACCCGTATTGTTATTATCGCTTCAACAATTCACAAGGACTACATTTATAAAGCAATGGTAAAGCACTTTAAGAACAGGGGAAACCCAATGGCGGTATATACCTTTCTTAAATCGGATGGTGTGAATATTATTGATTACGAATTGGACAAACTGAATAAACCAGACGAAGAGCAAGAAGGAGAAGTAAAACAGGATGATAAAGAACCAATGGAGAAGCCACAATTTCTCTATTTTGGAAAAGAAAAGAAACAGACAAATGAAGCACCAAAAGAAAGACCAAGTAAGTATATTTCTCCAGAGGTTGTTTTTGTTTTGGACGATTTAGGTAGCGGATTGAGAGACAAGTCAGTGAGTGATTTGTTAAAAAAGAACAGACACTATAAAAGTAAGGTGATTATGTCTAGTCAGTATTTGAACGACCTACGGCCAGAAGCCATAAAGCAGTTAGATTATTTATTAATCTTTCCAGCCCAATCTCAGGACAAAATGGAACTCGTGTATAAACACTTAGACTTATCTTTTGACTTTGATTACTTTCTTCAAAAGTATCACGAAGCAACAAAGGAGAGATTTAATTTTCTTTATGTTTCAAGTGTTGATGATGAATTAAGAAAAAACTTTGCTTATCGTCTTAAGTAAAAAAATAAAATTCGTAATTAATTATTTTTCTGTATTATATATGCCAGTATCACCAGTGATAATTTCACAACCATCAGGATATAACATCGGATACAATCCATCAATGCCACAGAAGGGGGGGAAAAAAGTATCTCGGACAAGATCAAAGAAGAAGAGCGGTCAAAAGGGAGGAAAGATTAACTGGGCTAAGGTTGGAAAAACCGCAATGGCTGTTAATAAATTTCTTCGCGATAATAAGGTAATCTCTAGGACTGCGGGTGCGTTGAGTAGTGTTGGGGTGCCTTACGCTGGTAGTGTTAGTGCTACTGCCGCAAAACTTGGGTATGGTAAGCAACGAGGAGGTGCTGTAAAGTTTAGGTAAAGATATTTTTGTTTCTAGAAATATTTTTTTGATAATATAATGGGTTCGGCTAAGACTAAGAAGGCGAAAGTCCGTCCACCACGAGTTTATAGAAATAAGAGCGGGAGGCCGTATATTATCCAGAAGGGTAAAAAATATTATCTTAATTTTGGTAAGAAAACAAATGATTTAAGCACATTACAAATCGTTAAACTTTTTATGAAATATATTAGCAAACCAAAGTCGCAAAGGGCTAGCCGCAAACCAAGAGAAAAAATAATCAAATCTGATTTCAATCGTCTTGAACATGAGAACCGAAACCAGATACAAAGCAACTTACAAAAGAAATATGAGTTAATACATGACGAGGAAGAAAAGGAAAAGAAGAAAAGGGAGGATTTAGAAGAAGAAAAGAAAAGGCTAGAACGAAAAGACGTAGCAGATGCGAAGGAAAGACATGAGGTAATGGATAGAGAACATAAAAGAGAACTTGCGGAGATTAAGGAAAGACAGGAAGAAAAATCTAGGGAACAGAAAAAGGAACAACGACTTATTCAAGAACTACAGGCAGAACAACGACATAGACAGGGATTATTGACTGCTCCAGTTGCACAGCCTATTATAGCGAACCCAAATCCCCCTTCAACTACAAATAAACCAAATAAAACCGCAACTACATCTTCCCCAAAAATAACTGATATAACTGACAAAGTAAATAAACAAGAAAAAGATTTGAAAGAAGAAAAAAGACGAAGAATTATTGATGAAATGTTCTCCGAGAAAACGAGAAAAAAACGTGTCAAAAAATGAAAAATAATACAATAATAAATCACCTTAAAAAAGCAGGCATTAATATCCCTATAATAAAAAACAAAGGTTCAAACGACTACGCCACTAGTTTAAAGAGATGGTTATACACACAAAAAATCACTGAAAACATATTATCGGCAGAAGATGGATGGGATAAACTAGAACAATTTACAACAGAAATGATTGCTAAAAATGAAAGCAAAAAGAATGAAGAAAAAAAAACTCCTGTAAATAGCACTCTATCGCCAATAGACCCACCCCATTTTGAAAATTCTCCAGATGCTAAACAACTTATATTAGAAATGACAAATCCACAACCGACAGATGTAGCACCACCCACGAGCACAAGTTCTGCGGAGCAACAGCCAGAGCCAGAGCAAGAGCAACCACCAAATCTCCAACCAGTAAATCTCCGACATGTCGGAGATATAGATAACGAGCAACCACAGCAAGAGGGAGAGGGGCGGGGATTAATGACTAATGAAATAGACGACATAATGAAAAAATATGGATGGTATCTCGGAGCAATAGCCAGCGATGAAATCTACAAACTAAATCCAGAAAAAAGAAAGCGATACGGATTTATTATGAATTTAGATAATCACAAACAAGCGGGGTCTCATTGGATCGCCGTATGGGTAAGTCTGGATAAAGACAGGTCAGTGGAAGTGTATGATCCATTAGCACTTTACCAACCAACGGAAGACTTTCAACAACAAATGAAACGACTAATTGACAAAAGCCACCACGATAGTTATTTATTAATGAAGGTTAATCAAGTAAAACAACAATCTGACACAACCGACACATGCGGATGGCACTCAATGAGGTTTTTAATGGAGCGAGCGAAAGGCAACCGCTTTAAGTTTGCTAGCGGATATACAGACTTAAAAGAAGAAGAAGCGGAAAAGTTGAAAGCACAGAATGGATATGGTAATTTTGATACTTTTATTTGAAATATTATTTGTATTATATACAATGGACTATAAGGGAGGAAGAAGTTCGGGTATTTACTATATTAACAGCAAAAACAGAATAACTGGCACAGATAGCGACTTTACACACGAAATAAACTTAAAATCACTGGACAATCCCACACATTGTAAAATTCTTCATATCTATGTTCCAAAGTCGTATTACTCTGTGGCTTCACCATACAATACTTTTACTCTTAGCGAAGACGGGTATGAGGCTTTAATTACGATACCTGAGGGAAACTACACAATGAACAATCTAAAAAATAAGTTGTCGGAGGTGCTAACCGCAGACAGCCCTAATAATTATACTTATGTTGTATCCAGTAATAATACCAACATAGAACCAGAAGATGGCAAATTAACATTCAGTGTGTCAGAGAATAAAGGTATTCAACCGCGGTTTATATTTGATGGTGATACCCGTATTCACGAAGTAATGGGGTTTGATAGAAATTCCACATATTTCTTTGCTGATGATTTTATTAAATCGCCAAATGTAATTATTTTAACTGGTGAAAAGACTTTATACCTTCAATCGGACTTAGTGGGCGAAGGTGATAATCACGTGCTACAAGAAATATATACTGCCAACGAAATACCATTTGGAGCCGTTATATACGACGGAAGCGGGTCTGAGTATGGTAAGAAATTATCCACCAGTTCAAATAATGTATTCAGGTTTTATCTTACAGACGAAAACGATCAGGCTATAAATCTTAATGGGTTAGGTATTGTTATAACATTATTAATTTACAGAGAGACTAATTATTTTAATTTATTTACATCCTTTTTCAATCTTTTGAAACAGAGATAAATAATTATTTTTGATTTAATTATTTTTTCTATAAATATATTCTTGTGAATTAGTTAATAATCTCAACTGCCTAAAAATCAAAAACAAAATGCCAACTCAACACGGAGGCGAGCTAGACTTTTCTAGAACTGACTACATCAGTGCTTCTTATCGTTTGAATAAACTCGCTCCACGTGAGGGCTCTGGAACCTTTGAGGTCACCACTGCTGGTGGGCAAGAACGATCATTTGACCTTATCAGTCGCCCGTTCAATCTCGCCCGCTCTTATTTGAGTTTTACTTATACTATGAGAGCTGGTGGTGCTAACACTTATTCAAGAATTTTTATGGACTGCCTTTCACAAATTAGCCAGATACAACTTCAAACCCGTAGCGGTGTTTATCTGTGCGACGTTAACAACCTTAGAAATGTGACTAAAATGCTTTGGAAACCTGAAATGAGTCTTCAAGATTTCTTAGACCTTCCTAATCATGATAATATTATCGGATATGGATGTATGCTTCAAAAGTGTAATGCTAATGGAAAGATTGATATCAGTGCTGTTGAAGCTGCTAGAACCAACTTTCGTGCGATGACAGATGCTGGTGATAACGTAGCAGCCCGAACTCTTGCTATGTTTGCCGAACCACCGATTTCTGCTCGTCGTCACGATGATGCTGCTTTGACGACTGGAGTTGGAGCACTATCCGCCGTAAATGTTAATTACAACGAGGCGAAGTATCTTGTGGGAAGTGGAACAAATGCTGCTTTGATTATTAATGTTAAAATTCCTTTGGGTATGATTATTAACACTATTTTCGCACTTGATAAGACTATTATGTTTCCAGAGATTTTGACTATGCGAATTGTGTGGAGTGCTACTGACAGAACTGGTTATACGGTGACGAATGGTGCTGTTACTGCTGTTAACACAGCAAATGTTGGTAGTGCTAATATGGCTGTAAGTGCTGATGTCACCAATCTCGCCTTGTTTCTTGCGGTTGAAACGAACCCTGATGTCATTCAATCAATCCAGCAGAAGATTGCTAGCCCCGAAGGTATGAACTTCAATATTGATTATCCATATGTTTATAAGAATTCAATTGGAGCATCCACAACACAAAACATCATTATGCGATTTGACAGAGGACACGGTCGCCGTTTGAAGAAGATTTATCACTCAGTTTTTAACAACGAAGAAAAAAAGAATACTGCTTATGACCACGATAACCGCGCCGCCGCTAAGGTCGTTAATTTTTACACTACTCTAGATGGTGCCCGCCAGCAAGAATTCAACATTGATTGTGCTACTGAAGAAGACTATATGTACCTGAAGCCAAAGGTTGAGGGTTCGGCCTTGTTGAATAACGATGTGTATAAATACAATTGGTTCTGGGTTGATGCTTGGGATAATACCCGCCCGCTATGGAGCAAAGACCAAAATGAAATCAGCGGTTTAAGCCTTGATACTGAGCGACGATGGGAGTTTATTGCGACCACCGCGAATGCCGCCTACAACCACTACACCGTGGCAATCACTCAGCGGGAGGTTCAGGTTAAGGCAAATATGATTACGATCTCATAACTCCGCCAGTGAGGTAATATGTAATTATTAATTTTGATAGTTAATTTATTTTTTTGATAATATATAACAATGAGCCACCAGCGAAATTTAATCGCACAAAATCCTGACGGAGAATTTATAAATGTCAGTGTTGGATACGATGGAAACCTTGAAACAAATAATTCAAAAACCGCTTTTGGTGAAGCAGTAGTAGGTCAATTAACACCAGTATTACAAGAAATCTTTCCATATACCATTAATACTAGGATATGGACAAAAACAGAAACAAAATCGTCTGTGTCATTCTTGAATAATATGGCTGAATTGAAAACAACTGCTAATGCAACGGCAGATGCTGGATTAGTAAGTAAAAAGAGAATAAAATATAGAACTGGAATGGGTGTCCTCGCCCGCTTTACTGCTATATGGACAACGGATGATACAAAAGATTACTATTCATTTATTGGAATAGGAAATGATCTCGTTGATGGATTTTATTTTTACAAAAATCAAGCAGGAATGAATATCGCACATATTAAAGGAGGTGTTGCAGTTTATATTGACCAAGAAGACTGGGACGACCCATGCGATGGTAATTTTGCTATGCCGAACTTAGACTGGAGCAAAGGAAATGTATTTCAAATTCAATTTCAGTATCTTGGGTTTGGTGCTATTAAGTTTTACATTGAAAATCCCATAACAGGATTATTTCAATTAGTTCATATGATTGAGTATGCGAATGCGAATGAAGGTGTAAGCCTGCGAAATACAACATTACCTTTTACGGCAGTCATGAGAAATGATGCAAAGACTGGAATACAAATTCTTAAAACAGCGAGTGCCAGTTTATTTATTGAAGGAACGAATACGATAAACACAAGTATAACAAACGAAGTGGAAGGAAGTAAAGCAGCAAACACCACTGAAAGTCCTATTATTAGTATAAGAAACAAAGCAACATTTGATGCTGGCGGTGCTAATTTAGCAAATTATTCAAATGTTTATCCCACTTTGATAAGTATTACGAATGAAGATACTAAGTCGAATGTCGTCAGAATGGTATTAAATGGAACACTAACTGGAGCAGGTTTTGCTGATGTTGATTCTAAGTATTCAATTGTAGATACTGACACAAAGGCGAGTGCTATTGCAAACGGAACAACAATTTTTAAACTATATGTAAATTCTCAATCAACTCAACAAATCAATCTTAGAAGTTATGATATATACCTATCACCGAGTGATGTATTGACCTTTACACAGAAGTCTGTCTCTGCTGGCGGAGGAGGAAACATCAATATTATTGCTAACTTCATAGAAGACCAATAGATATTTGCAAATTCACACTCCCGCTACCGCTCCCGTGTGTTTTGCAAACATCGTGAAAAAATAAAAAAAATATTACATCGTAAAAACGATGTTTTAGAAATAGACGAAAGTCGCAGACGAAAGTCTAATTTCTAAAATATCAATCATAAATATTTTTTTACCGCATCTTTGTTATTAAAATAAGGTTGTTGAATTAAATATTCAAGGTATGGTCTATCAATCTTAGCGACATCTTCAATTTTCATTTTTTTATACTTACCATATTGAAGAAAAATGTCTGCTTCGTGTTGTTGTTCTTCTTTCTTTGCTATCTCTCCAATCTCCAACGTGTTGGAGATATCTACATTAGCCTTTATTTCAGTAATCCCCGTTTCTTTTAAATCTGCAGTCGTAAAAGGTGTGCTCTGCTCTTCGTCCAACACGCTTCCTAATGTTGATTTATCTTGAAAATCAACATTTGATGGAATAACGACTTTCACATTATCATCTATGTTGGAAATCCCAACATTGGGTTTATATTGCTCATAGAAAGAAACAATGTCGGGTTTAGTCCATTTAATAGTGGGTTTCTTAACTTCAATGTCAATGTTCCATTTTTCAATTTCATTCAAGTAGTCCTGCTTGGTGCTTAGGTCTGTCATTGATATACTATTAATATTATTTTTTTATTGTAAATATTTTTTTACTTCTGCCTTAATGTCGGTGAATTTATCAAACCAAGGCTGTTTCATAACCCATTCAAGGTATGGCTTATCAATAACCGCTATATCTTGAATTTTTTTACCTTTATACTTACCAAATGGAAAAGTATCCTTTGGCTTGCCCGCCCGTGCCTTTTCAATTGCCTTTATTTGTTCTTGAATTACCTTTTGGATATCTTTCAATGTGAAGGTTTCATTTTTATTTTCAATAGAGAGTTTTTCAAACTTCTCGCATAGTCTGGTGAGGGCGGACATTGGTATATATAGACTGATAAAAATTTATTGAAAAAAATTAATTAATTAATTGATATTTTAGAATTGCTCTCTCGTTTCTAATGTCTTTGATATCCGTAAGGAATACTATCATTTTCATTGATAAACTCCCGACCTTGCCATTTATTATCATTAACTTTCTTTTTTATGTTTGTAGTATGAACTATGCTAAAATGGTTAATATTTTGCTGTTTGCTATTTCGTGATAAATGAATTTTCTTCATTTGAAAATCTCTAACATTTTCAATGCTTTCACCTAAATCCATCTTTTCATATACCTCTGGATTTAAGCCTTTTGAATTCAAACCCTTACCTCTAAGGTGGTAGTATCTCTTTTTTACTCCTTCATTTTCGTAGCATTCAATTATATGAACACCTTTGTCTTTATGTTTCAAGTCATTCTTAGTAAGGTAAGGGAGAAATGCTTCATTCGTTGTAAATTCTAACATATACAATTTAGGAGCAATCCATATTCCTCTTATTATCTTACAGCAATCTCCTAAGTCATCCGTTATTCCTCCGAGAGATTTATCACCAAGCCTTTTGATTAGTTTGGCGAACCTAACATGCAACACTAAACTATCGGTATCGGTGTAATAGAAATCAGCCTCTATGTCTTTATTTGGATTAGCCTCTTTTATGTAGTTATACATAATTCGCCTGCTATATGCTAGAATGAAAGCCCCGTAATGAGAAGGTTTGGTTATGCTCTCTTCAATTATTACTTCATTTCTGGGCATTCCAGATACGTGCCATAGTTTGTTTCCGTCTTTATCTTTGAATTCAACCACATCAGATATATAGTTTTTCGTCCAAAATTTCCAATACTCCTCATTTGATTTAATATATTCTGCTTCTGTTGGGATAGGTCGCTGTATCATTTTTCCGTATAACGAATTCATAAATAGTTTGGCTAGTAAATATTGCGGTGTGCCTTTTTCGCTATTTTCTTTCGCCTTAAACATTTCCAGTATGTATTCTTTGAAAACTGGTTCGGCCTCCTCTGTATAGTAGCCTTTATGAATTGTTATATCGTAGCCTTCCTTAATCATATCTTCAATATCAACACTTGTGAGCCATTGGTCTTTCATATCCGCTAAATTCCACTTTAATGAGCCCATTTTATTTCTCTGTCCTATTCTTGAATGTAATATGTCTTTTGGTGAGATATAATCAACATTGTAAATACCGATTGGAAGATTATTATAATCAAATGGTGCGATAGCCTGTTTAATTTCTCCAACCATAAATAAATTAAGCATCGCTGTTGGGTATAATGATACGACATCCGCATCAACTAAATAATCGGTTAATTCGTCAAATGTGATTTTTCCCGCTAAGTAGTCCTTGTATTGTTTTGAAACAAATCTTTTTTTGCTTGGATATGTTCTTGCTCCGATAACCGCTTTTCTAAATGACTTTTCTTGTTCAATAGTTGGAAGCCTTACATCGTGCTTACCATCAATCATTTTCTTCCAGATATTGAAAGCAAGGCTTGAAGTTGAAATGTATGAAGTTAAATTCACTGAGTGTTTTTCAAATATCTCTGTGTTTATTTTGTCATATAACTCTTTTAACCCCATAACATCACACTTCAAATATTCAAGACACTTATTTCTTAATTCTTCGCTCATTTTTTCCCATTCTGTGGCTTGGTCGTGGTCAAAATCTCCTTTAAGAGTTTTACATTTCATATTTTCTAAGTTTTCTTTTAGAGTTCCCTGAGTATGCTTACACATATCCCACATTTTAATATTTTCAAATTGTAAAGAGATTATTGAGCCGTTATTAATCATATGTGATTTTGGTTTAATGCCTCTCCTTATTAATTCCTGTTTAATGAAGTAGTGGTCAAAGTTCGCTCCATTAAATCCATTCACATATAAAATCGGCGGTTCTTCATCTTTGTTTCTTTTCTTTCTTACTCCTGCTACTTTCTTGACTGGATTATGTAGTTGTTTGTTTGACCATTCAACTGCTAACTTCTTTCCTCTCTCTAGAAGTGTATCAAGAAATTTAGAAATACTATCTTTACCAGCAAAGTATTTAAATCCTTCCGTCCCTTGAGTATATCCGACTATATAGCAGTCGTGAATATCAAAGCCTTCAGCAAGTGTGTTATTTCTAAAAGTTTCAAGGTCGTAATGAAGGAGTTCGTCTTTATTATTATATTTTTCTTTATGCTCCTTCGTTATTAAATGTCTCTTTCCATTCTTTAATATTTCTCTATTCACATAATTTATTATTTTTGGATTACAAGTGTGCTTTTGATGTATTTCTTTAAACATTGTTCGCATTTTTGTTTATATCTTTTAGTTAATCCAAAATAGTGGTTATTCTCTAAGTAAATCATAATGTCCGCTTCTTCTCCGATGTTGTTTGTGCTTATAGTTTCTCTTGTTAAGGCATTTGTTATTTCATATGTCTTTCCTTCTTTTATCAAAGTATTAAGGATTTTTACGGCGGTAGAGAATGGTATGGGGCAATCATTAGAAAGATTGAATTTCTCTCTAATATCATTACATCTTTTTCTGTTAATAAGTGGCATATTAATAAGGTCTTTACATAGAAAGAATAAACAATTATTATTCTTGCTAGCGGGAGATATCAATATGTTTTCATCAGATATTGTTTTTTTACATTTGTTTTTTCCTTCATAACACCCGCCTCCGTTTTCTTGAACTACTACTACCTTAGCATATTCAATAATTCGGTCATAACCTAATCCAGATGCTTCAATATTGCTTATGTTGAACTCATTCAACATTTCAATAAAATCATCATAGTTTTTTATTTGAAACGAATTAAATGTTTTCTTTTTATAATATCTATTTAATTCTTCGTGGTCTGTTATGTAGGTTATAGTAATATGAACATCCGCATTTCCTGTCATACCATTTCTTTTCGCATCCAATAGTATAGGAATTAGAACCTCTCGCTCTAATGCATCAGTATCATAAAAGTTTATGTCTAATCCTTGCTTCTCGTATGTAAGAGAGTTTAATCTATTGTCTCGCCTAGATTTTAACTCTACTACTTTAAATTCCCTTTTGTTTTCTCTGGTTTCTGTTTTCCTCAAATTCGCCCTTACCTTCGCTAGTTCTACATTTTCCTTCGTCGGTCTTGGCGGTAATGGTGGTGGCATTACTTTTATATTAGTGAGGATATAAAAATAATGGAAATAAATTAAATTGTTTTACTTTTTTATATATATTATATTGTCTTACCTTTAATATGAAATTCATAATTTTTAGAAAAAAATACTTTTTGTTTTTCGTTTTTGTTTAGGCTCCTCTCGCCTTCATTTCTTCGTATTCCTTAAGTTTTCTATTTCGTTCTTTTAATTGCTCCTTCCTCTTGATTAATTTCGTCCTTATTTCTCTTGTAATATGCAAGAGCCTTTTCGGAGTTAGCCTTTCGTTTGTCCTCAGGTGTTAGATATTTCTTGTGTCTCCCCATCTATATATATATAAGTAATATAATTTATTTCTTTAAATGGTTTTACATTTTATTATTTAATACAATCATCACCCTTAATTTAAGTTGTCTTATTGCTTCTTCACATATTTCCCATTTGTGAATATTCAACATCGTTGGAGCCTCTAATGCCTTGTTTCTCTGTTCATTCCAAAACTTAAAGGCTTTACTATATCGTTGAAGCGTTTCTCTTCTAGTGTATTTCTTAATCCTTCTATCGTGTGCTAGTGCTTCTGGAAAATGTAAGTTGTATAGTTCTTTCAATTCCTTGCCCGCTTGTATCATTATAGAAGACATATTATATAAGTAATAATATTTATTTCTTTAAATGGTTTTACATTTTATTTTTATAACATTATTATAGCAAATCACGAGTGATTTTTATAATATCTT
Organism: Paulinella micropora; assembly: GCA_019918135.1. NCBI lineage: Eukaryota > Cercozoa > Imbricatea > Euglyphida > Paulinellidae > Paulinella > Paulinella micropora. The sequence continues at coordinate 212,391 of WBZZ01004479.1, forward strand.
TCCATGTCGTCTTTTCTACGAATTATACGAATAACTTTATGTCCTCCTATCATAACCTCTTCTTTCTCTGCGAAGTAGTCTCTATGAAAGTCTGATTTTTCGTGTTGATA
>WBZZ01004479.1:217500-250000 GCA_019918135.1 Paulinella micropora
TACCTACTACTACTACTACTACTACTACTACTACTACTGCTACTAGTAGTAGTAGTCTAGTAGTAGTAGTAGTAGTAGTAGTAGTAGTACCACCACCTCTACTACTACTGCTACTACTACTACTACTATACTACTTACTACTACTACTACTCCTACTACTACTACTACTACTAATAATAATAATAATAATAATAATAATAGTGCTTCTCTGTCAATGGCTGATGCATTTCTGCACATGCGCCTCCATCGTCTCACCCGTGAGGGGAGTACGAAGAATTGACGATAAGCTCTAATGACACCCCCGCAAGGGCAGTTCCAACACTTCCAGACGGGCCGGTATGTTCAATGAAAATACTGGTCCAGAAATAGACCGGTATGTTCAATGAAAATACTGGTCCAGAAATAGACCGGTATGTTCAATGAAAATACTGGTGGCACCGACGGGAATCGAACTAGCGACAGGGCCCAGATGGTAGAACTTGACCACTGGGCTATCACGGTGTCCAAATAATAATAATAATAATAATAATAATAATAATAATAATAATAATAATAATAATAATAATAATAATAATAATACTTTTACTACTATTACTATTACTATTTACTACCATTACTAGTACTGGTACTACTACTACTACTACTACTACTACTACTACTACTACTACTACTACTTTACTACTTTTACTACTACTACTATTACTATTACTATTTACTACCACTACTAGTACTGGTACTACTACTACTACTACTACTACTACTACTACTACTACTACTACTACTACTACTACTACTACTTACTACTTACTACTATTGTTTAAGTGCATGGGGATGCCATATGGCAACAAAAATTACCATATTGGCAACCGCGTTTCAGTAGTCAGTTTTCAAAAAATTCTATCGCTTGAACCGGAGCTGTTTTTATTGAATAAAGTCAAAACCTTGAAGCAAAAGTGTACGGGAAGCGAGTGTGAAAATTTTAGGAAAAATCTTTGAGTTGAAGTTATTATTTTTTTTAATAGACGGGTGCCCTCATACTGCACTTTTTCCACGTGAACATGCCACAAAATCATTTTTTAGCAGAAGCATGGAGGTGGGTGACCCCCTATCCGTGGCTGTAGAGCTGGGAAAGGCTTGTGCACGCCAAAAATTTGGCGATCCTCTCTACAAGGACATTAGTGCTTTGGGCGTTTTGAAGGAAAAAGAAACGAAGCACAAAAAAGCACTTGTTACCCTCCACTTTGACAAGCAGTACTATTTCTTCTTTTCCAAGCTTTTGCGACCCAGCCCGACCATGCCGTGTCAGATCTGCATTTTGTCAATGCTGCGGGAGAAGAGGTCAAAGGTGAGGTTTCAGATGAGGAGGAGGAACCCCCAAACCCTCAACCCGAAGTGAAAGATGCTGTTCCCCAGGAAGACGAAGACAGTGCTGAGGAAGAGGGAGGTGAAGAAGAAAACCTTCCCTCGTACAATCCGTGTCCATATTCACAAGAAGAAGTAGATGGGGAGACGGCCAAACTATTGGCCAATGATATGAAGTGGAACGTGGGTCCACATGTGGTGGATTGGGGAGCTGGTCGCCCTACATAAGGCCAAGATCACCTTGGCACACGATGCGGGACCCTGCATGTAAGCTCTTTCACCCTTCTCCCCTCTGCGATCTCACTTCAAAAAAAAAAATCCAACCTCACATTCACCATGACTTTTTGAATGGTTGTCTTTTTGTTCTTTTTTTTGAATTTGTTGTCGTTTCAGGGAATTATAGTTACAAAGTCACACTTCTTGTCTGCTTTTGCTAACTTGTTTTCTCTCTTTTTCGTATGTCTCATTACAATACAATTTCAGGTTTTTTTTGCACCCTCCTGTCAATTTTTTTCCTCTTTCGTTCATATGCACTTTCTTCACTTCTTGCCGCATGAAGCAGTTCATACCATCGTTCGCCTGACTAACGAGGAGCTGGAGAAGGAGCGAGAACCCCGTCTGCGGCAGGCACCTTTCAGGAGTTTTTAGTCTTCATTGGGCTCCTTATCAAAATCTCTCTGGAATAGGCTAAAATAATTAGTAGATGAGTTTGGGGTCACTACTGCTACTACTTTGCGCCTAACAAAACCATGGTGGGGGAGTGGTCGAATTGTTGTTGGTGATTCGTGGTTTGCTTCTGTTAAGACAACCACTGAAGTGAAGAAGAGGGGGTTAGATTTTGTAGGCCAGGTGAAGACTGCGCATTCAGGGTTTCCTAAAATGCTTTTGTGGAGTCAGAGGGGTCCTAAGAAAGGCGATTTAGCTTCAGCCACATGCATGCATGAGAGGGTGGAGCTGCTTGCAATCAATCAAAACGATCACAACCAGCAGCAAATTATCGCAACTTGCTCCACAACTTTGCATGGCAAACCCAGAGAGGCCCGTTTTAGTGTCAATGATCCTCGGGTTCCGCGCTGTGAGGCTGTGTCCCTTTATTATTCAGCATTTAATGCAGTTGATGTATTCAATGCCGTGCGCCACGGGTCCTCTTCCCTCAATCTCACCCTTGGAATGCAGGATTGGAAGAGGGCCGATTTCATGATTTTGCTTGATTTCATTATCACGAATGCCTACAAACATTTTATTTTTTTTAGTCAGTCTGTTTTGTCCAAGTATGTAGCCTCAAAAGGAACTACCAGGCCTGGGTATTTCAAACTTTTGCTTGCAGACTCCCTCATTTTGCATAGTAATGAGGGTAATTCTATCCCTGCCCTCGCACAGCCTGCCCCCAGCCAGCCTAACATGCATGATAGCTTTGCCCCATGCATGCAACTCCTCAAATACCCACAGGTACCTATGGCCGACAAAATGAGAAAGAAAAGGGAGCTAGGGCACAACTATAACGAAGGTTTGGAGAGGTCAAAAAGACGTAAATGTGTTGTTTGTCTGCATGCCTTTTCAGAGAAGAAGGTATCTTACACTATGTTTTATTGTGCTACCTGTGGGCCAGATGTGCCGCTGACAGTGTGTGTGTGTGTGTGGGGGGGGGGGGGGGGGGGGGGCGGGGCGGGCGAACATGTCACTCGTGGCACAAACAGCACGGAATCACTCAAAAAAATATAAAACGCCGCCGTATTAATCAATCTAACTCTTAATGACCTTGTGGTTGCCAGGTGGCAACTCAGCTGAAAATCATATTCAAAGGGGGTGCGGCAGACAATGGACATTGGGCACTAAAAACTTTTGTAATAAATTTTATTTTATTTTAATACTTGAAAATGAAAGAAATATCTGTATTATTAATAAATTTCACGATTTGATTATTTTTTTCTTCTGAAGTATTTGAAATCAGGTTGTCACATGGCAACCATGCACATGCACTTAAACACTATTACTACTACTACTACTACTACTACTACTACTACTACTACTACTACTACTGCTACTGCTACTACTACTACTACTACTACTACTACTACTACTACTACTACTAGTACTAGTACTAATATTTAGTTGCTTTGAATCGTGATGCAATGTGACTGTTTTTTTTTTTCAATCTTTAACGATTAATGTATTAAACTCATGCTGAGATTCAGTATTAACTTGAATGATAAAAGTTTTTTATTTATTGATTTATTTTTTAGTATAATTGCTTGCGTAAATTTAAACTGTGACCCGTGAGTTCACACCGTAAAAGTCAAGTGACTATGATAAATCAATTATTAATATTCAAAATAAATTAAAATATATGTTTTCCGTGATTATTTAAATAAATTAGAAAGTAAACGCTGCAGGATTTATTTTGTTTCGGCCACGTATGTATTATTGACTTAGTGAAATTATGAGTGGCCTGGCAAGTGTCACTAAATTTCAAGCACTGGTGCCACCCGCACAATTGTGCTGTATGATGTAGCACAACTTGATTTAATTTATGATGTAATTCAACTTGGTGCGTTGAAATCACAGTAAAAATCCAGCAAATAAGTGGCAAATAAACAATAAAAATACTTTCCACTTTTTGCCACACTTTTGCTGATCTAGTGATCCTGGCAACTTGAAAAACGTTTAAAATTGATTTTTATTACTTGCATATGCTGTTTGCTTCTTTTCACTACCGATCAAGTTGAAAATTTCATAGTAAATTCAATTTTTATTATTTAGTAACGTTTAATTATCAATAATAAAAAAAAACATAAAACTTGCTGGAACTAATGTTTTTCCATTTTGACTTAGTGTAATAATACTGTCACCAGTCATGAAAATGTGAGTCACCAGGTGCCACCTGCCACCAATATTTTCTTGTGAAAAATGCAACAAAATCATATATAAATTCATTATTTTATTAAAACAAAGTTATTTGTTGAAAATTACATAAGTTTTTATGCAAAAATGATGCAAAATCGAGGCAGACTTGAGGCAAATATTTTGCCACTATGTCACTTTTTTTTGCATCCATATTTGCTTCTTTTCACTACCTACCAACTTGAAATTTCATTTAAATTTCATTTTTATTATCTAGTAATGTTTAATTATCAATAAAATACAGAAAACAAGCATGAAACTTGCTGGAATTTTTCTCACTCTTTTATCAATTTGCCTCATGCACTTGAGGCAAAAGGGACTAGTACTTTTAGGCGTCGTGGATGTTATAAAGGGTGTCACTGAGGGAAAGAGGTAGCGCAACCCCCCCCCCCCCCCCCTTCCTGACTAAAAGAAAAGTGTCTGGGTTCGCCATATCTAGCTCAACAGCCTCAGGTGCCTCCCCATCGCTAAAGGAACAAGTGTCCGGGTTCGCCATATCTAGCTCAACACCCTCAGGTGCCTTCCCGTGTCAATGTCTTCCAAACTCATGCTCTCGTCAGAGCAAACAAACTTGGGGGTAACTAAAGTTAATCCCTCCAACACATTACATGTGTGGAACATAATTCCCACGCACCCTACTTCGCGATCTTGTAGGCTTGGCCCCCGGTTTTGGGCACTTTACCGGGTCGGTGTCGCATAGACTAAAGAGGTAGCGAGCCCCTACCCAACCATAGACCTTCAGCCCCTGAGACGGTGCACTCAGTACAGGCTTCTCCAAAGATCTATGCCCTCTAGTCTAACCACGTACTGCCGAGTACTGAATAGCCCTAGAAGGTCTTCAACTACTTGCAACAGCACAGGCGCCGCAGGCAAGAAAGTCTGAAACGTACACGGTTTTTCACTCCCAAGAACGGGAGAACGTACAGCGAGTGGAAACGCAAATGGAAAAACTTTTGGGTGTCCACAAATGAAAGTAAAGTCCCAAAAGTCAAGACACTGAAAGAAAGTAAGAGGGTTTGACGCTAACTTGCCTAGTTCTTCCCAAATCCGCCCCCCCCCCCCCCCCCCCATGTTGCAGCCTTCCCCGTACTTGCAAGGTTCCAACCAAGTCTCATACATACCGACCAAACCAATCTGCCACTTTCCAACTAGAATATAAAAAGTCTTCTAGATACGCATGAACTAACACCACGAGTGACAGAAACGACGGGAGGACAAAGACGAGGCAAAAGTAGCTCCAGCCGCAGACTCCAAGTCCAGCCAAAAGCCACACTTTCCGATTTCCACTCCAGCTGCAGCTGCAAAACAAAGCAGAGCACACACTCCGCAGCAAACCGAACCGATCTTGCTGCCAACTTGCCTTCTGCTGTGCCTCTTTGGCAGAGACACAGACCGATGCGCAGTGGCCCTTCTGGCAGACGCCAGCTCTCACTTTCGAAGCCACGTCATACTGCAGACTCCTCATTTCCCTACCCCCTCCTTCCGTTAGGCTCCTCGCAGGGAATGCACTAACAAGGCTCATACCCGTTGTAAAATTTGAAGGTCCGGGTAGCGAAACTAGCCTGTTAACCGGAGGCTCCGGGATCCGTTGTCTACCACCATTTTACTGAGACTTCACTGAGATTCAAAAGAACCAAAAAGGAAACCACCCTCACCAAAGTGGTAATATATGAACATGAAGGCAATTTGCCACCAGTACCAGAAAATATGGTAATACAGGAATAATTACTAAGTATTAAGTACATAGGAGAGTGAAGCTACCGTGACTATACGGTTATGCTGTAGTGGACTAGGATCGAATTAACTTGTCCAATGTACGGTCCGGCATATGTAATGAGTGTCGTATTACTAAGAGCCATTACTTGTGTCCGGCCTAACTTGTACCCGCGCTTTGTCTTGGCGCCTTTTCCTGGTAAAGTTTAGACTGCAGACGATGTATAGTGATAGCTACTTAGCTTTGACTCCGGGTTATTAAGATACTTCAACAGGTTATGAAGCCTTAAAGCGTGAACGTAGCGTCTGATAGACTTTATTCACTGATAGCGTTTTTCGTGGCGTGTGGAAGGCTACCACAGAACAAACACACTGGTGAAAGTGCGGAAGGTTGTCACCAAGCAGGTGGACTGTTGGACGTGCGGAATTCTGCAATTAAAGACCTCGGGTCACCGGGACTGTGCGCCGGGAAGGCTGCTACTAATATTAATACCTAACAACAATCGCATCGTTAACTATGAACAACCCCCTAACTTAATTCAGCTTCACTATCAATAGTGAGAGCAATTTTTGGTAGTTGAGGTTTGCTCATACCTTCGGCGCTTTGCTACGCAAATATGGTGTCTTACAACTCTGACCTAATCAAAATGAACTTAAACTATTATAAAAACTCCTAAGTACGATCATGGGAAAGAATGAGAGCTATGGGAATATATCTTTATGTCAATACTGAATAGGTGTTACGCACCCAGAAATCCTATCGGATATGATATTAATACCGGGTTTCCAGTCTCATCCCTTAGCTAAACCACTCAACGTTTATGTTTCTCCTGACTCTCCTATCAACGAATCAGTCCTTCAAGTTGAGTCACCTAAAGAAGTGAAAGAAGAAATAGAGAAAGAAGAAGGAACAGTTGTGAAAGAAGAAGTAGGAGCCGCTAAGGCCATAAAAAAAGAAGACTGTCCGAAGATGCAACAACTGAACCGCAAACCATCATACCTACTGACCGACTCTCAAAATCTGACTTGAAGTGCAAATGGTAACTGAGAGGAACAGGCACAAACCGCTATTTGCACTAGGATTTAGTAGACAAGTATTATAAGCAACAGATGAAAGAAAAGAAAGCAAGATTGAATCGACTTCTCTATGCTTTCTTACTTCAGTCTTGTGTTCACTACAGGAAGGTGATGGCTATAATGAGACAGGGCTCGGAGGGAACTGATGGCCCTCAAAAAGCATTATGGGGGACTTGACCTCATAAAGTTTGAAGAGGATCAAGAAGCAGTCTACCACTCTTACCCAAAAGATCCCAGTGAGGTAAGTGCTTCAACTGGTTAGCAAGCTACACCACCCTCTTGAAGAAACAGGAGAAAATTATGGACATGATTCCCGAGATCATGAAGACGAACATGATCATGAGGAAACTCAAACACGTGCAACCTTTTAAAAGGTATCATCAAAACACCTGGCAAGCTTTGCTTCCTGAACAAAGACCTAAGTCAGACGACTTCTTAAAAGTCATGGAGCAACTAGCCCAAGGTCATGTTTCTCAGAGCAAGCTACGTAAACTGTATGATTCTGGCAACTCTAAGTCTGATCCTATCACTATCAATCTGGTAGGGGCAACTAAGAGTAAGAAGAACAGCAAGCTGCCTCCGACAGTAGGTAGCACTCATGGAGGGGGAGAGGAAGGCTTGTATTGGAACTGCCTCTCCCCTGATCATAAGATAGCTTACTGTCTTGTCAAGTGTCAGCTTACAGACTGCCCCAAAGACTGACATGGCCCCTTAAAGTGTCCTACTAGAAGAAGAGCTAGGGTCTCTGACAGAGGACACGTGAGAGAGAAGAAGGACAGGCAGTCTGAGAAGACAGACAGGCAGAGCAAAAGAGAGGAAGCACGGACCAAGAAGAAGAAGAAGAAGGAAAGCAGCAAGGAGAGAAGAAGGCTGAAAGCATCTGACTTCATTAAAAAGAAAAAGAGGATAAGCTTAAATACTGAGTCCTCTAGCTCCTCTTCTGAGTCAGACTCAGAGTCTGAAGGTGAGGGTGAGGTGGGGTACATACATCACATGGCTATAATGTTGATGGAAAGAGAGGGAGAGAAGGAAGATGGAGACATCGAGACCCACGACCCCGGCCCACACACCACTTTTGCCACACACACACTTGTGCCACCTGACGCAGTAGATAGAGGTGAGGGTGAGCAAGAGAGCAGTGCGAGGGGGAGATGAGAACAAACATGCATCATCTATTCAAAACGCCTCCACACCCACTCGCGCACAACTATCCCACCCCTCCATGAGAATAAATTTCTGACCTCTCTTGATATGGCTGGCGACCCAACCCCTCTTAACCAAATCATACCATTGGAAGAGAACTGGGCACTCAGACGTACTAGGGCATGCGCAGGTTACGTAAAAATCCTCGTGAAAGGGTTGTACCCCATCCACATACGTGAAGTAGGTGGCCCACCCCTCAACCTACACAGCAAACCGGTACGCAAAGATAGCTGTCATGTTACAAGTAGCAAACAGTGTGAGGCAACAGTGCCTGACACGGGTGCTCGGTGTTCGTGGAAGTTGGGGGCGGCGAGAAAAGGAGCAAAAGGTGGGGCGTGTGCTGGCTAGATTAGTAGACCATGACTTCTGTGCAAAGCACCTTGGACAAGAGAGGAAGAGGGAGAGATATTAGCTAAGTATAGGGAAAGACTGAACCTAGGTTTACTACCTCCCTATGATGCCCTTAGAATAGAACCTACCATCTTGTTCACTAAAATCTCACTCTGGAGACAACACGTGGTGTCTAGTCATTCACCCTTTTCTACCTCATTTACCACTACCACTACTACACCTACTACTACTACCACGAACATACGTAGAGGAGGAGTAGGGGGAGTAGAAGGAGTAGGTGGAGAGATAAAACAGTCTGTGGTGGCTGGACCCCCTGGGTTGCCTGTACCTCCTCTATCTGCACTGCCCACATCTCACGCACAGCCTGTACTTACTATGACACCCGCACAGTCTTCATGCATGATGCCGGTACCTCGTGTGCCACCTACTACATCTGCTATGTCGGTGTCGTTAACCCATGCACACCCTGTGTCTTGTGTGGTGTCTGTGCCTCCTGAAAGAGAGCCGGAAGAACCCCAAATAGTCAACCAACCGTCCCTACAACCTCTGAACGGGGAAAAGTAGTGACGGTAGAGCAAGCAAGTGTTGGGCAATGGGGGACTCCTTTCCATGGAAGTCTGAGTTGCAAAGACTCCTCAATGCTCTCCCTCAAGGATTCAAGAATAGGACAGTGAGACTCGGATGGACAGATCGTAAATAGGAATGGGGAGTACGAAGAGTTTTACACAGAAGTGTATTACGTTATACATGAATGTGTCATAACTATGGCCACTAAGCACGACAACCCATTTGCACGTGGCATTGTCTCCTCTCTTCCATATATGGTGAGAGAGATAGAGGAGCTTGAGGCTGTGTTGGGAGGTAAGACTCCACCTGAAGAGGACGAGCTAATGGAAAGATCCCAGACACATTACCACCAACACCCAAAGCACAGTGTCACACTGCAACACAGGACAACTCACCGTCACGTGCCGAATGTTCTATTATGTTAATGGACAACTGTTCACATAACGAAATATAGACAACCACACCAAAACCAACGGTATTGTGTGGGTAGATGACAGTGGTGCGAGTGAAACACAGTCCCCTGACAAAGCCACATTTGTTAACCTCAAAAAGGCCCCACAGAAATTCAGGAATATTAGCAAAAGGGAGTGTTCGGACTGAGTATAAGGGTAAGGTCCAAATGAACCTCACTGGTGCTTACGGGAATGAAGTTTGTGTCTTTGACTCCCACACCACCTACAACCCACATTTAAAACATGGGTTAGTCGCGACTTCGGCGTGGAAACTCATCGCCAACTTGAAATAAACCTGCAAGAGCGCGCGCCGTGTCGGATTGTCCCAAAATAGTTTCACTAACAGGATGTAGTGATGAGCACTACGGTGGTGTAGTGACCATCACTACCCTTTGTTAGTGACGATCACTACACCATTGTGCTCATCACTACCTATCACTGCTTGGTTAGTGATGGGCACTTCGAAAATGTAGTGATCATCACTACACACTTTTTTGTTTGAACTAATTTTTGAGTGATCGGCACTATCTTTTCTAGTGATCAGCACTACGTTTCGTCGATTTATTAAAATTGATGCTTCCTCAGTACCGTTCAGTGACGAGCACTCAATGCGCAAGTGATGGGCACTCATATTGTAGTGACGATCACTACAGACACCGGCAAAGATACATTCAAAAACTGTTGCTAGTGATCGTCACTAATTTGGTAGTGATCATCACTAGATTTTTACTGATGCATAATTCAAAAATTGTAGTGATCATCACTACTTATTTTTAGTGACAATCACTATTTTTTTTTTCAAAAGTCGAGTTCTAGCAGTGCTTGCTAGTGACAGTTACTACATATGTAGTGATGGGCATTCACTTTTTAGTGATCATCACTTAATAAGTGCCCATCACTAAAATCACTACGTTTGCGTAACGATCGATGGTTAAAACCGGAAACACTTCCATTTTGAGGTAGTGATCATCACTACCTCAGGTAGTGATGAGGGAGAATCTAGGGTATCGCGTAGTGATATCACTACATTTGTTGAATTAAGGACAATGGAGGCCGTAGTGATGATCACTAACACACTTTTTTCCTTTTTTTAGTGATGATCACTACCTTTTTGTAGTGATGGATCACTAAAAATTGTAGTGATCAATGATTCACTACAAAAAGTTAGTGAATCATTGGTATTCCGTACTTGTAGTGCAACATGTATGCAACCGAAAACAGACGTGTTCACTGCACACATGTTTGAATTTTACTGTAGTTCCCGACCGCCGGCGCCCCCAATTGCAAAGCGCGCGCGGAACCACACGTACGTCTGGGCAGCCGTACAGGAGTACTGGCAGCACCAGCACCAAGCCGCAAAGGGAAAAGCTCTGAAAGGAACCGATCAATTGCAATTTGCAAGTCTCTCCCTCCCTCTCTCTCTCTCTCTCTCTCTCTCTCAATCTCGCGCTCTCTCTCCCACTGTGACAGGCAGTTGCACATCAAACAGAGTTAGAACGAGAAATGTGGCTTTATGACTAGTATGACAACCACGAGAGACAAAGGGAACAAGAGTTTCGGGAGCAACTAATAACAGATTATATCGAAGCGAACGTCTCTCTCTCTCTCTCTCTCTCTCTCTCTCTCTCTCTCTCTCCCTGTGTCTACTATGATGTGTGTGTGTGTGTGTTTGTCCAATATGCGGGGTGACACATGCATATATGTTTTCTCTTTAGGGGTCAGCACCGGATATACCTCCCTTCGTGTCACTGAGGCAGGATGACTGTATAATCAAATTTATGGTTGTATCATCAAATTTATGACTGTATCATCAAATTTATGATTGCATCATCAAATTTATGATTGTATCATCAAATTTATGATTGTATCACCAAATTTATGGTTGCATCATTACATTGACGATTGTATCATCATATTTATGATAGTATCATCATATATGATAGTATCATCAAATGTATGATTGTATCATCCATATTCGATATTTTCTCTCTCTCTCTCTCTCTCTCTCTGTCTCTCTTAGGACGTAATGAAGTATTGTATTTGCTAAGCCAATGATACAATCATAAACTGATCATAAATATAATAATGCAACCATCCAATTTCTGACTGTTTCATCAAATTTACGATTAAATCATCAAACTTATGATTGCATCTTCAAAATTATGATTGCATCTTCAAAATTATGATTGCATCTTCAAATTTATGATTACATCATCAATATTATGACTGCATTTCCAAAATTATGATTGCATCTTCAAATTTATGATTACATCGTCAATATTATGACTGCATCATCAATATTTGAACTCAGTTGTGAAACAAATCATAGGTGTAATACAACAGAGTTCAAATACCTTCCTCGTAGGTTCTGAACGTGGCAGGCTTCAGGAACGGTAGTCAGGATCAGGTAAGCAGGGACCGGTTTCCTGACTGGAGTAAGAATGGTGAACTTTTCGAGCAACTGGATTTACGAATGCAGAAAGGGGCAACGTACGGGAGCAGAGAAAATGAACGTGAGTGGACGGAGGACAGCGACGTCGAGGAAGGGTACGATGAACCTGCCAAGTGGACGATCGCGCAAAGTGAGCAGGCTTCTGCGTCGAGTTCCAGCTCTTCGTCGAGTTCCAGCTCTGCGTCGAGTTCCCAAGGGAAAAAAAAACTGAGGTATAACATTGATATCTGTCCTCTTAATGATTTTTTTTTTAACGTTGAATTTCTTTCGAAGGGGTGCAATGTACTTGCTGCCGGACGTGAAAGATTTGCCACGACTTATGTACCTGGTCTCATATTTACATCCGTCCGACGAAAAAGACAATGTTACTTGCAAAATTGTTGATATGCACGTTGTGCATTTTTTGGGAAATCCTGATGCGGGATTCCGAGGTATCCCCTGCAAGTCTCCTATTTTTAGACTCGCTTATGTATGCAGGAAAGATACAAAGTTAATTTTCCAAGATGAGCCAGAATGATGCATATACTGCCACATTGGATATCAACCGGATCACAAAATAGATGTTGCCGTCATCAAATTGAAGATAAAATCAGCAATTTAATATTCGACCGGATCACAAAATAGATGATGCCATCATCAAATTGACGATAAAATCATCAATTTAATATACAAACGGATCACATATTAGAGGACCGGATCATCAAATAGATGATGGCATCATCAATAGATGACGATTTAATAACAACCGGATCACATATTACATGACCGGATCATCAATAGATGATGGCATCATCAATAGATGAAGATTTAATATACAACCAGATCACATATTGGATGATGGCATCATCAAATAGATGATGGCATCGTAAATAGCCTGATTTAATATGTGACTGGATCATTAAATAGATGATTGCATCGTAAATAGTTGGAATGTAAAATGTGACTGGATCATCAAATATGTGATGCCATCATCAAATAGATGATTGCATCGTAAATAGTTGGAATTTAAAATGTGACTGGATCATCATTGACAAATATGTGATGCCATCATCAAATTGACGACCCTTGAAAATCATCTATTGATGATGCAATCATCACTTTGATGACTGCATCGTCAACTGATTCTTGCGTCAATGAGTGATTTTATCGTCAACGTAAAAGTGTGATTTTACCGCAAACTGATTCTATCGTCAATGTTGATTTTATCGTCAACGTAAAAGTGTGCTTTTATCGCAAACTGATTCTATCGTCAACGTAAAAGGGATTTCATCGCATGTAGGTCCGATTCTCGTCAAATATTAGACTAAATCAGTTTGACGATAGAATCAGCATTTTTGTCTCCATAGTGATCAAACATTCCCGCTCATTGCTTTTTCTCTCAACACCTCTTTTTGCTTAGAAAATTTCCCAAAACAGAGGAAGATTTCCATACCCCGTTGATTTTATTATCGACTCCAGATTGTTACATAAGTACGATATTTAATAACCAATAACTGTCCTAACGATATGAAGACTGAGGAACACCTAACGAAGGGACTCCGTAGCCTCCACACCAAGGATAACCGACAGACCGGAACGGTAAGTATTGCCATTATATACCGGGTGGGCCTGCAATAATATCTCCCTCTCTCTCTCCCTCCCTCTCTCCCTCTCTCTCTCCCTCTCTCTCTCTCCCTCTCTCTCTCCCTCTCTCTCTCTCTCTCAGTTTCTTTCTCTCTCTCTCTCTCTCTCTCTCTCTCTTTCTCTCTTTCTTTCTCTCTCTCTCTCTCTCTCTCTCTCTCTCTTTCTCTCTCTCTCTCTCTCTCTCTCTCTCTCTCTCTCTCTCTTTCTCATGTTCTTATCGTATCTTATCGTATCTTATCTTATCGTATCTTATCTTATCTTATCTTATCTTATCTTATCTTATCTTATCTTATCATGTCGATCCTGTTGTTGTGTTCGCGTGTCCTTTGCCACAGGAAAACCATATGTAAAGTGGCCCCTATCAAAATTAAAATAAAGTTTTGTGATGAATCTTTTTGCTACAATATAATGTTTGAGTATTGAATATTAACATTGCAAAAGGATTTTATTGTAACTCAACTGGAAGATAACGAAAACTAACTTCAAAGATCTCTCTTCAAAAGTTCATGTTCAAGCCGGCCCCACCACTTTTCGTCGGGAAGTTTCACGATGTCATAGGAAAATGTACGGGTTTTGCAATTGTGTTATACTGGTTAGATTTTTTTCACAAAATAGTGTCTCGACCGTGACACCTCCGACACATGCTCAGTTTCTGCGCGCAAGAGGTCTGTTAATATTTGAAAGAGTGATGAATGAGGTTCAATACATCACAAGAAACCCGGTCAAATGTATTATTTTTTTTTCAAGATTATATTTTGACTCAGAAAAGTTAAAGCAAAAACCGGTCGCCAGGAGGGTCGTTAAAAAATGAAAATGAGTCTAGGAGCCGTATTTCTTATTAACTTATGATAATTCAAAGAGAGCTTTCCATTCACTGCGGCTTCTACCATCACTAGAATAGCTTCCCTGTATTTTATAACCATTACTTTGTCTGTGTTTCGATATAAAATTACACAACAACAAGTTTTTGACTGGGTTATGATACCCTTCCCCCGTATCCCTGGGTTATGATACCCTCCCCCGCCCCCCCCATACCCCCCCCCCCCCCGATGTATGGAACAGGGGTATGGGACAGGAGTATCATACCCCGGGGTATGGGGCAGAGGTATATGGACTAGGGGTATCGGTTTATGATACCCCAGGGGTATCATGCCGGGTATCATACCCGGGTATGGGAGGGTTATCGTTTGTCTGTGAGTACTCCAAAATGCCATCGCGAACACAGTGGCCCCCCAGATGCCTTTACCGAACTCTACCGTTTCATCCAGCATCTGTACCAAGGCGCCCTGATCCACACAGGCAAAAAAGGCTCTACCATCCATGACTCTACGCCGGTCTACCGAAAACGGGGAACTGCCCAGGGCAATCCCATCAGCCCCGCCCTCTTTAGCATCGTCTACGAATACCGACAGCGATTAACATCAGCCGCATTCCCGGGCGATCCCCAAGATGGATACCAGTTCTACGGACACGCCAGACAGTTCAACTCCTGGCCCGGCCTGAGGGGAAAAACCCTAACCTCAATGTATCCAAAGCACGCAAACGAGAAGCGCTCCGAGACCTGGTACCAGGCACCCTCGACTTCCCCCTCGGCTGGACCCTGGATACATACCTTCGGGAATGCTTCCGCGGTACACTAGATCTGCGACCCACCGATATCCCAGTTGCTTACCTCTACGCTCCAAGAGGAAAGTGCGGCGGCTTCGGGCTCCCTCGGTTTAAAGACCGAGCCAACCTCAGAATTGCAGCCGTATTCCTATGGGCGTTATTTTCCCACGATAAATCGACACAAATAGCGATCCACTCCCACTTTTTGCGCCTACTACGTGATGACCTCCTCCCACACGCCGATTGGAATCCGGACGGCAGCGACCCTAAACCCCCCTTACCGACCCAACCCCATGAACCCCCGCCCACCAACCCTACATGGCGAGAACGCAAACAACACCCCACACCGGACCCTCAGAGCCAACAGATCATACAGCAGCTCGCGGATCTTAGAATCCCGAACACCTACCTACACCAGGCAAGATTGCTTCCGACCCATAGTTGGCGCCCCGATGACGACAGCTACAGGGAAGACCCTCCAATCGGCGAAGCCTACTACCACCAATCCATCCACTCCAATCAACCCTCTCACCCCCCATGGAAGGACATCGATGCCGACACCCCCGACCACCTCCCACTGGGAAGCAGCCCTTCCTTGATTGGCACTCCCACGAACTGCATTTAGAAAAATCCAGGTATTCAGGCCACCTGGGAATAGAATGGATGTGCGCACTCCGTGACCTCGGGATTGGCATTCAACTCCGACAAGAACACCTCCCACACGACACCCACCCGACCGAGACTGAACTACACTCTCCCTAAGTCATCACCGTCCAACACAGGTTTACGGGGGCCATCGCGCTCACCGAGAACAGCCGCCAAGCCATCCTCAAGGCGAAATCAGCCATCCGGTACCGTAACTACTGGAGTCTCCGCCATCGCCTCTCAACGAACCTAAGCAAACCTGCCCCAGCCCCACGATTCGCCCTCAAATGGGGGTCGGCCTCAGAAATGAGGGGCGAGACACAGCAAATCTCCCACCAGTATCTAGGTCCGCACACCACCAGAGCAGACTGGGAAGTACGGATCATCCTCTTGACGCAACTAGCTGCTATAGAGACACCGGCCATGCGCAGCGTCCGAACCAAAAACAAAGAGGACGCCAAATGTATTCTGTGACAAGATAGGCACCATCGATCACTACATGACCTCCACGAGCAAACTACACCCCCCCGGAGTATATACATGCCATCAACCACCGCCATTCCGCCTCGAGACAAGCTATAAAGCGACACCTAGGGCTCGGTCCAGACCTCGACCGCACCCAGCAACCCATCCACATGGTGGTCATCGCCGAAGAAGGTAAACCCACCCCGATCCCACCTGAAATCGACATAACTCTCGCATGGTCCACCCTCGGTGAAACCGGAGAAACATGCCGTCACGACCGCATACACCCAGCGTCAGCACTGGCCGAAGAACTACAAGAGGCCAAACTCCCCTGGAAACTGGACCTGATATTCATACCTCACGTCACATCCCCACGCGTGTTCCTCGTAGAAGCCACCACTCGCACAGATGAATGGCTAGTCCGAATGGACCAATCTATACACGCAAATGCATCAGGGGGGTGTATTCGGTGGACCTGAGGCAAAGATAGCAAAAGAACCAATCCCCCCTACAACCCTGGGCCCAAAAGACCGAGGAGAGGACCCCCCCTATTGAATGGCCACTAATACCGTGGATGGCTACGAACCCCCCCCCGTATAATCCGCAAGCCATCTACGAACACAAGTACCTTGAATACCAAAAACGAATCCAAGATATCCAGCTGGGGGCATCTGGCCAATGCACATCCAACCTGCTAATGATAGCTATGGGAGCGAAAGGTTACATCCCTGCCTCAGGATATAAAGCAATTCAGGAACATTTCTCTAAAGCGCAAGCCACCGCAGTCTACCGCGACCTCATCGAGCTCTGCCATGGCCACATCCTCACGATCTGGAAATTACTGCATGCATGCCCGACGCCTGCGATCCCCCCCCCCCCCCCCCTTACTCCCCAACCGGACAGCCCAACCAGCCATCTCACTCCAACGACGAGCCAGACCAAGAACAACTATAGGAAAAACTCAACCTCTACCTCCAAGGAACTCCTCCGCCAGCCAACCAATGTCCAACAACCTTGCGTGCATAGATTGGCCTCACCTCGATTCCCAGAAAAACATATACAGCACCAATAAGTACCCCACGACCCCTACAACGGCCAACGAAGTCATATACAGTGCCAACGTGTACCCAACACGCCAACAAACCCACGACCAACGTGTGCCCAACAAACCAACTAACCAAAACCACTGGAGAACCTACCCCCCCGACTGTTGTGAAACTACCCACCTTTCACACAGAAGGCTACCACCACGTATTCGGCCAGTCGTGCTCGGCCACATGTCTTTCCTCATTTGACGGTTCCGGTCCTCGGATTCGGTTCTCTCTCATTTGAGGGTTTAAGACCCGGTTTCGGAGCCAACACGTGGAGGTAGATGAGGCTCTGGCAGCAGTCCTTATCGGCTTACGAATACTTATTAAAACTTCCCCCCCCCCCCCCCCATGGGCGTATCATACCCCAGGGGTATCATACCGGGTATCATACCCGGTTATGGGAGGGGTATCGTTTGGCTGTGACTGGGAGTTCCACTGAGTCGAAGGCTTTCTCTACATCTATCGCTGTGGCGGTTGGTTACCCTTGCTGCGTTCTGGACGTCGTATAGAATCAGACGTAGGGTGAGGTTGGATTCGTCGGCCCCTGATATACGTGGGCAGTTTGCCTTAGCGGTTTTGCTCATGGTGCCTACTTCCGAGGTCGACCATTTTCGCATAAAGGTTCATGATTGCTTGTGAGATCATGATGGGACGCCATTCGCCCGGGTTGGCTCCCGTGCCTTTCTCCTTCCACAGTTGTGTCAGTTGGGTGCGTTTCCATTCGCTTGGAATTTTACCCTCTCGCCAACAAAAGTTGAGGTACGCCAGGATGTATAATTGTCCTTCGTGGGAAAGTAAGCGGAGTGCAGTTGGAGGGACTTGGTCGAGTCCGGCAGATGGGCCCTTTTTGGCGTTGAGGGCCGTGCGGAGTTCGACCAGAGTGAAGTCACGGCGTGCTTCCAAGATTGCTTGATGTTTGTCCGGATAGGATATCAGCTGGGGCGGTAACTTGGTGAAATGTTTGGTATATCCACTCGGGAGAAGTAGGCGGTATTGTGGGATCGGTGGAGGGGGTAGTGCTGGTGACGTGGGAGGATGGTTGTGCCGCCAGTCGAACGTCATCTAGAAGTCGGTGTATGGGGAGGAGAGCTGCTTCCTTAGCTAGTCGGTCGCAGATTTCGTTGAGGCAGTGTCGCCATTCGAAGCTGTTTTCGACGTGTGAAGAGACCCAGTGTATCTGCAGGTGCCCTTGCGTGAGTTTGTATCTGGCGATGGCATCCCATAGGATGGGGTATGGGCGTTGTGGGAATAGTCGTTGATACTCGCCTTCGAGCTGGCAGTCTGCAAGGCCTTTGTAGTCTGTAAAACCATGGGTTTGGTATGGTTGCCATCAGCGTGTGTGTATGTAGTGGAGGACAACCGCGGCGGCTTCAATTGTTGGTGTGTGCTGGTGGTGGGGTGTTCATGTGATCCGAAGATGGCAATGAGGTGTTCTTGGAACATGACAATAGCGCCGAAACCCCCCGCATGGCCCAGTTTTGGGAAACTGGAGCCGTCAATGTGGAATATCGCCGTAGTTGTGGGGTCGACAGCGTCCGTTAAGATGTTCTGGGGGTTGGTGGTGTCGACATCGGTGCTTAGTTTGGGGCGGAGGGAGTCCAGGTGGTAGTGTGTTTGCAGGGGGCGTGGGAGGAGGTGGAGGAGGAGGGCCACGGTTCCCGTGTCTAGGAGTTGGATAATTCCGTTGGGGTCCGAGGGGCGGGCTTGCCAGTGCAGGAAGCAATCAAGCGGAGTGGCGGTGGAGTCGGCCCCTCCAAGTTCGTGGAGGAGATTTACGATGCAGGAGGGTTCCGGTGCTGTATACAAGTCCCAGATGTCTCGGTTTAAGGGGGTCTTGGACGCGGAATATCCAAGGAGCCGTGGGCTGCCCAGTGTATTCGGGTGAAGAAGTCGTTGGTGCGTCGGTATGGGTCGCGTCCGGGTTTTGTAACCCACTGTGATGTGTACTGCATGAGATTGTCTGTCCAAGGCGGGGTGTGCTGGAACTGTGTTTGGGGTCCTGCCGTAAGGAGATGCGCTTCCCATTCCTGTAGCAGTTGATGTTCTCGGAACTCCGGGAGTGCTGCAGCTGTGGTGGTGGATTTGTGTGTCTCGGTGAGGGTGGGGGGCAGGGGAGCGTCGCGGGCTATTCGCTCTCCGAGGAAAATATCTGGGCGGTTGTGTTGCTGCGTTATTGGTGGGGTGAGGCAGGTGAAATCATCCCCTAGTGCGGTCCTGGCCATGCTTTGTGCAGCTTCGGTTGTGGGAATCTTTGCGCGGAACAGGTTGGTGTAGTACTCCGTAGTAGCGGCTTGGGTAGGCCTCTGTGCTGGTCGGCGTTGCCGCGCTCTGTTGTATATTGCTGCGCGGTTGATATCCCATAAGTAGTTGAGAGTCTTTTTGGGGGCAGGTCTCCCAGGTTGGAGTCGGTGGTAAGTTTATCCGCAAATTTGTGAATGCAGTCCCGGGCCCACCCAATGGTGTTGAGGGCGAGGGCACATAGGTTAAGTAGGTTGTCGGGCGGGGGTTGCGTCTAGGTGTGAGCAGTGTGGTAGTCGTACAGGGTATCGACGGCTTGCGTTCCCGAGGTGGGTCCCAGGATGTGTACGATGCGTCGCCATCGTCGCCCAGTGGTCTGGACGTCTGGTGGTGGCTGACCTGTTGAGAGGAGCTTGTATAGCTCAGTTAGTGTTTGTAGATTGGTGAGACGAGTCGGGGTGTGCCGGGGCTTTTTATGATTATGGTTGATGCGTGGCGCGGGGCTGGGAATCATGGGGGCAGCGGGGGGGGGTAGATCCTGGTGTGGTAGCGATACTGAGTGTTCTAGCTGAAGCCACGGCACGTGCTAGTAATTCCTGGGGTCAATGGAGGGCTGCAATGCTGGACTGTACGCTGGCGTCGAAGAGTGAGCATTGTTGAGCCGTCCATCTGTGGGGTTTGTCGTGTTGGTAGGTCGTTGTTGGGGCTGAGAGAGGGGGGGTCTGCTGGGGAGGTGCTTGGGCGGTGGTGCTACGGCGTCGGCGGCGTTGGGGACGGGGTGCGGACTCCGTGCGTGGAGGTGGGGAGGGGGGATCGTCCTGATCTCCTGGTCGGTACTGTAGTTCGACCCTGTGCGGGCGCTGCTGAGGCGTTGCTTAATCCAGTGGTTGAGGGTGAGGTTACCTTGTCTGCATAGGTGGTGTGGTCTGGTCTTGCTGTTGTCGTGGTCGATCTTCGTGAATATGGCGTCTGGAGATGTGGACGGTTTGGCGGCTGCTGGCGGGAGTTTAGCTCGTTCCTCGTCATACGTTACGTAATCCAGTTTGTATAGTCGTCCAGCAACTTCATCCCATTGGACTGTGGTAACGGTGAGGTCCAGGGATGCATATGCCGGGTATCTCGCTTGTAGATCGGCCGGTTTCTCTGTGGTGTGTAATTGTAGGAGACCGTCTCTGGCACCCACGTCGAGGTAGAAGAAAGTCCGCATGGGGAAAGATTTCCGCTCAGTAATCTGATGACATTGTGTCGGATAATGGGGAGGAGGACCCGTTGTGGGGCCAGCCATGGTTCTTGGTTGCGGGAGTAGCTTCGATTAGGGTGAAAGCGTCTGTCGTATCGAAGGAGAATGTTGTGTTCGATCGAAATGCAGTTGGCGATGATTGTGTGCACTCGCTGTTTCTGTATGGTGGCAACCACCTCTTGTCGTTTGAGGGTATATTATAATAATACCAGCACGGGATGAGGCAGAGTTTGTCTTGGAAGAGCAGGTCGGTAGTGTTGGGCTGCGGTGGGGCAGGGGTGGGAATAACCAATTTGGTGCCCATGGCTGGGGTGAGTAGTAACATTTCTAAGGCCCATCGAGAGGGTGAGATGAGGGGGGTGCCGGGTGGGGCCGGTCCTGTGGGGTTTCGGGGAGTTGGGACTGACAAGGGGAGGGATGGATTTGCCACGACTTGTGTTCCTCCCGCTGTGTGTTGGATGTTGGCTGCAATGCATGCGAGGCCAAGCGTGCGTTTGGTTCCGGTGAGGACCGGGCTGATGTGTTGTGCGGTGTGTGGCTGTTGAATCCAAGAAGAGGGAGGGGCTGGGAGGGCTGGGGCTAGGTTGCTGTATCGCCGTAGCACTCTGGATGAGGGGAGGATGTGCCCTTCGGGGTCGCCAGCATGTTGGGGGGTGGCGGGGGCCCGTTTATGTATATGATTTTCGCTACGACGGCCTGATTAAGGAGTGAGAGAGAATGGCGGTCCCGTGCCGGGATATTGATGGGTGCAAGGGTCGAGGGGGCTGGTCGTGCGAGGCGTTTTAGTTTCTTGATCTTCAGGGTAAGGCGTCGTTGCCAGTACTAGTTGATCTGCAGGGGCCCCGATAGCGCTTGTGCACCGCATAGGTCGGGGTGGTCTTGGTTGGGAGTCGATGTGGTGCAGGGCGGTAAAGGCTGGGTTGTGGGGCTAGTTGCGGGTGGGCCCGTAGGATTCGTCTTGAGAGGGGGCTTGGGCAGGCGGTTGTAAGTCACCATGAGTGCGCGGGAGCCCAGGAGGTTCCAGCCCTGTTTGACTGGAAGGATGGTGGCAGTGGCGTCATCTAATTTGAGCCATGATCCATCTGGTTGTGGGGTGAGGAAGATCAGGTGGTCGGTGTTTTTGGCGTCGGCGCTGTAGACTGCTCCAGCTAGTTGGTATGGGTGTGATTCCGTTCCTCCCACGGCTTCTGGCTTGATCCATAGAGTGGGTGGGAAGGTGAGTTGTTTCTGTTGGGGGTGTTCTGTCCCGTCGGGTCGCGTCGTTGTAGCCGGGGGCGGGCCAGGATGGCGGTCGATAGAGAACCATACAGTGTTGGGGCGGTTGAGGAGGGTTTGTTGACCTTCTTTGCGGTGGTTGCATTGGGAGCATTTGGAAGTGGACGGTTGGATTCTCCAAAGCTGTAGGAGTGAGGTAAGGTGTCCTCGATTTGGAAGATGTGGTGGCCAGGGGTGTGGGACTGTGAGGTCGAGAATGGGGGACTGGGTCGTAGCAATAGCCGTACATCCACATGAGGTAAATTGGTCCGAGGAGGAGGTATGGCACATCCATTTGGCGATGGCGTCGTTACCATTTTCGCCTTTAATGTTTGGTAGTAGTTTGAATATGCCTTGAATAGAGAGGCGTGGTGGTGCGGCAAATCGGGGACGTAGACGGTGGTGGATGAGTTGCAGGGTAGTCGCTTGTTGGAACCATGGTACCACAATGGGGTTGGATGTGCCGGTTGCAGTAAGGTCGGCCAAGAGAGATCCGATGGTCTGTAGCATGCCTGCTTTGTCTGAAGTATTAACTGGGGAGGATTGTCTCCGGGACCAAGCCAAGATGCATTCTGTCAATGCCTGAGTCGAAGCAAGGGCTTGAATGGTCGTGATGATGTGGCACATGTTGCCCGGGTTGTGGATGCCCCGTCGGTTGCTCGGTATGCATTTGTCGGCGGAGGTATTTTGCTGGATCGGGTCCGCTGGGTCGGAGGCTGTCTTCCCTCCGCGGGGTGGTTGATGGTGGGAATATTTGATCTGGGCTGAGTGGGGGCTCTAGGGGGGCTCAGTAGCCGCCTCCGCTTGTTGGGGGGAGCCTGGTGCGAGGGTCGAATTGGAGAGGGGGGGTCACGGGTACGACGGTTCCCCGCGTCTTGTCGGGAAGATCCTCTGGGACGGTCGTATTTCTTGACTACGAGACCTCGGGTCTGACTTGTCAGGACGATACGGGAGCGGAAGCCACTGGGGTGGTCTTCGGGGGCGTGGGTTCGTTCTTGTTTGTTCAGCAGGGCGTTGGGCCCTGGTACCGGGCGAACGTGGGCTACTTTGCCCTTGCCCCGTCCTTCCGAACGGTTGGCTATTCCACTGAATTTTGGTATAATGGGGCAAGCAGAGCAGGGCTTCGCCGGGGGCTTCGGTCCACTTGCCTGTGAGGGAGGTTTAGAGGCAAATCCTGAGTCGGAGGCGGATTCGTCTGTGGTGGGCGTGCCTGGGGCGTAGGTGAAACGGCCAGAGGCAAGTTTTGGAGCAAAGGTCACCTTCGCCGAAGGTCGTAGGGGGGCATCGTTGGTCGACAGTGGGGCTGCGCGAGGCGGTGTGCCGGCGGTGCCACTCAAGTCCGGAGAGTTCGGGGTTTGCGGGGAACGGCATACCCTACGCGTGGGTGGTGTCCTCGGGGGAGACCGCTCATCCTGTGCGGGGTTGGAGGCCACACGGTTGGGGGTTTTATTGGGTTGGTGGTGTTCATCACTGGCCTGGGGCGGGGGTAGCACCGGGATGGGAGTGTTTGGTGGTCTGATGATGGGTGTGGGTCCACTGCGATGCTTGGTGCTGGAGCGGGGGCGTTGGCTGCGAGCAGAAGTCCTTTGGCAATTGGGTTTTTGGTATACCGTCGACGCTTTTTCTGCCTTCGGGTGAGTGGGGTCGGTCCTGGTGTGGACGTTGTGGATGGGTGGCCAAGGGGGGATTTGGAGGTGGTGGGCGATGGAGGAGTTTGTTTCGATTAAGCGATAGCCACACGCGTTTCGCAGCTGTCTGTATCAGAGAAGGGGGGACCATCTGGTATAGGGGGCCTGACGGGGGAGGTACGACGAACTTAGCGACGACGTCCCAGTCGGACTCAGCGGCCCAGGGGTCGGTATGTGTCGGTGCGTTCGCCATGTTTGGGGCGCGTAGTTGTGCCGCTTGGGGTTGGATGAAGTGGATCTGAGCCGAGATAAGCATGACACAGGAAGCTAGGATTTGAGGTGGGGTGAAGTCCCGGAGCAAGGAGGATAGGCTGGAGGCGATTTGGGGTGGGAAAACTTGGCCGCCAGGGAGAGTAGATGTGTCCGGGGGTAGCCAGAGTGGGGGGGTCGGCGAGTGTGTGGCAAATGGGGTCGGGTGTGGGGGGCCAGACTGCGCGGGGCCGATGTGATCGGTATGTGGTGTGGTTGGGGGTGGGGGAGGTAGGATCCAGCGCGGAGTCGATAATTGGGGCGTCAGTGGGGGTAGTAGTCTGGGAGACGGTGTCGCCTGGGTTGGGTGGGGTGTCTGTGGTGGAAGAGGGGGAGCAGGTGGGGGCTCTGGGGAGGGCCTGTCATGCATCGGGGAGACATGAGGTTTGCTGTCTTGGGATAGGGTGGCATGGAACTGTGCTGGCGACTGTATGAATTTGAGCACATACCGTTGACGATCTCCAGGAGAAGCATCCGACAATTGTGGGAGGGCTATCTCACTGTATTCGGGTTGCCGAGGTCGTGAGATGATCCAGAGGGGAGAATTGCCTAGTGCGGTGGCCCAGTCTTTGAAGATAAGGTCCAGCGCTGCGTAAGTCCTATCGTCGACGGGGGCTTCTGATCTTATGACCAGAAAAAGGGGGTGGTCTTGGGAGGACTCTCTCTCTCTCTCTCTCTCTCTCTCTCTCTCTCTCTCTCTTTCTTTCTCTCTCTCTCTCTCTCTCTCTCTCTCTCTCTCTCTCTCTCTCTCTCTCTCTCTCTCTCTCTCTCCGATGCTCTCTCTCTCTCTCTCTCTCTCTTTCTCTCTCTCTTTCTCATGTTTTTATTTTATCTTATGATAATCTTATCTTATCTTATCTTATCTTATCTTATCTTATCTTATCTTATCTTATCTTATCTTATCTTATCTTATCTTATCTTATCTTATCTTATCTTATCTTATCTTATCTTATCTTATCTTATCTTATCATGTCAATCCTGTTGTTGTGTTCGCGTGTCCTTTGCCACAGGAAAACCATATGTAAAGTGGCCCCTATCAAAATTAAAATAAAGTTTTGTGATGAATTTTTTTGCTACAATATAACGTTTGAGTATTGAATATTAACATTGCAAAAGGATTTTATTGTAACTCAACTGGAAGATAACGAAAACTAACTTCAAAGATCTCTCTTCAAAAGTTCATGTTCAAGCCGGCCCCACCACTTTTCGTCGGGAAGTTTCACGATGTCATAGGAAAATGTACGGGTTTTGCAATTGTGTTATACTGGTTAGATTTTTTTCACAAAATAGTGTCTCGACCGTGACACCTCCGACACATGCTCAGTTTCTGCGCGCAAGAGATCTGTTCATATTTGAAAGAGTGATGCCGCAAGTTGAATGAGGTTCAATACATCACAAGAAACCCGGTCAAATGTATTATTTTTTTTTCAAGATTATATTTTGACTCAGAAAAGTTAAAGCAAAAACCGGTCGCCAGGAGGGTCGTTAAAAAATGAAAATGAGTCTAGGAGTCGTATTTCTTATTAACTTGTGATAATTCAAAGAGAGCTTTCCATTCACTGCGGCTTCTACCATCACTAGAATAGCTTCCCTGTATTTTATAACCATTTACTTTATCTGTGTTTCGACATAAAATTACACAACAACAACTTTTTGACTGCATGAGTTTCGTGGACACTGTGAACTTGTATGCAGCTAATATACTGTGGAACTTTATTAATATTTTTATGCTTGGAATATCATATTAATATTAATATCTGTCACTAGGATCGTCGTTTCCAATAAAAAATTTCGAAGTTCGGAGCGAACTCCTTTCATATCTCAACCTGGGTTTTAAGGGGATTTTTTTCTTCAAACTCCGACATACGGGGGCCTCCAAAACGAGACTTCACTTTTTCAATCGACACACAAATTGAAGTGTACCGGGCCGATTTGGGGAATCGAGTCATGTGTATTAAGTGTACAGACAGATTTAGATACTTTCTAGTCCTATACAAACTGAACTCTGATCACAAACACAAATTTTTATTAATAATTTTTTCTGATCTCACAAGACCCAAGTTTTGCAAGGAAAATTTGTTGAACAGAAAAGCAATTTTATTGAAAAAATTTGTACATGTGTTTGTGAACACCTATCCTATCGAACTGTCAGTGGAACGCAAGTATCACAAAACATAGAAGGGGCTACAAATATCAACAGCGAAAACGAGTGCACGCACAGCATTTTACCGGCAGGAAAAAAAATTACGAAAATAGCCAAGAACGACAGCGCAAAAATCGGTAAAAATCAGCTGAAAAATATCAAGGCCGGCGTGAACAACAAGCAAAAGTTGTGTCGAATCGGGGGAACGATATGCTTCTAAACCAGAAGGTTTCAGACGCTGAGCTTTTAGTATGTGATAGAGCGTAACTCGAACGGGTTTTCAACCGTATTTTTCACATATGTAGTTAGCTCCTTATCAAAATGCTAATAATGTTTTGCCTTCTATTTTTTTTGTGAAATGTAATATTTTAATATTGAAGTTCAATGTGGCAAAAGGATTTTATATGAAATTTAGTGTAAGACGTTCAAAACTTACTTCAAGCCGGCCTTGATCATTTTTGCTTCCAACACGCCGTTTTTGAGGATATGATACACGCTTACGAGAAAACTATCAATTGTTTCATATTTCGACAGAATCGCAGCCCCTATGTACTCGCAATCTTCATCACGGGAAATATCAAACGGTAGTGTTTTCCCATCAGGTAGTTTTTCCCCCTTTGGCTGAAAAGTAGCTGCCATAGATAGGGTCATTACCGCAGAAGTACTTTCTTGCATTACTAATTGCAATCTCCATCACACACCACACACGTGTATGCGGGTAATTTCCCACTATTAAGTGATAGCGAGCATTCGCGTAAATAGTCGGCAAAGCACTAATGTGTCTAATAAGCAAGGCCTGATCATACTGGGGCACACAGAATATGTCCACCCAGACATACTTCACCACCGTATCCAGATTATGAAGTTTGATTGCCTCCCAAATGTCGGTACACAGAGACCGTACGTCATATTCACTCCAGCAGTAACTCACGACCGCGTATAATGAGTTGATGTCTCGTACTTTGCCTTCGTCTGCTGCCGCTGTGGGACGTTTCATGAGCTCGCGTCCAACCTTCTGTTCAAATTTGCATTTGTTGACGAACCGTTGCACGCAAGCAGAGCTTTGCTGAGTTTGTAGCCACTGCACAGGAACCAAGAGGAACACGTCTTCAATCTCCTTCATTTCCTTCAGCTCGAATTTCGAGGTGGATTGACGGAGCTTCTCGAGCAAATGTTCAGATCTGGCTTTCAGCCTGGGCTACAAACATGCATGTCCCACATGTTTGTATTTATTACAAAGAAAGGGACAGACAAACATACATGCACACATGCATGACATTCTTACACGCTTACATACACACATACACAAGCATAATTACATCTTTGCAGACACCCACACTCGCAGGATACATACAAACACAAATACTTAGGCGCATTCTACACCCAGATATCTGGGTTTTCCGGGTGAAGTGGCGCTCAAAACCAGGGTTTTCAGGAGCCAGACCCCAGAAAAATACCCAGGAAACCCGGATAGTGGGTGGTGGAGAATGCGCCTTACATCGGGATCCTTGTGTTGAAGCATGACTGAGTCTTTCAACAAGAGCTTTTCGACGTCTCTACTCCTCTTGCGCTCCTCCTTAGCATGCTTTTCCTCAGCTGTACACTCACCACCTAAAACACACAGAGAGAGAGAGAGAGAGACGTACACTATGATTACATTTCCATTTAACCCCCCCCCCCCCCCCCCCAACCCCCCCAACACTTCCTGCAATTTTCGACATTAAATAAATAAATAAATCAATAATGATAATAATGATAATAATAATAATAATAATAATAATAATAATAATAATAATAATAATAATAATAATAATAATACTAATAATAATAATAATAATGATAATGATAATGATAATAGTGATAATAATAATAATAATAATAATAATAATAATAACAATAATAACAACAATAATAATAATAACAACAACAATAATAATAATAATAATAATAATAATAATAATAATAATACTAGTACTAAAACTAATAATAATAATAGTAATAATAATAATAATAATAGTAATAATAATAATAATAATAATAATAATAATAATAATAATAATAATAATAAAAGAAACAGCAACTAATGACGTAGGGAAGAAACGCAAGGCATCCAGACTAACATTTACCCAAAATATGCCTAAACATATTACTACTACTACTACTACTACTACTACTACTACTACTACTACTACTACTACTACTACTACTACTACTACTACTACTACTACTATTTTTATTTATAAGGCTGCTACCACTCAGCAAAAATATTAGTAATACCACTACAACAACAACAATTACTACTACTACTACTACTACTACTACTACTACTACTACTACTACTACTACTACTACTACTGTAATGCATGTGAGCATTTCCCATCTGGCAACCTAAGGCTCTAATAAATTGTTTTGACTCAAATTTCTTTCCACAGTGCTCGGGCGCGCGCGCCGGCCGCGGGGGGGGGGGGGGGGCAAGATTTTTTTTTTCAACACAAACATTTTTATGTGCATATGCTGAATGAAAACTTTACACAACGCTATGTAGTGAGCCTCAGCTCAGGTTCTGGCTCAGAACGAAGAGCTTGCTTGAAGACCATGCTTATTGAAATTACGAACTAGGAACTTGTTATTGGTTACCACACATGTCAACGCCTGCGCGTGGCCATAGCAGTCTATAAAAACACGCACACGCGCACACAGCGTGTATGTACATATAAATTTATGTATGTACGCGTATGCAAGTAAGTGATCAGTAAGTAAGTAAGCAAGTAAGTAAGTAAGTATATATTTGTATGCGTGTCTTTATGGTACGTATGTATGCCTTTCTGGTTTGTGTGAGTGTGTGTGTTTTGTTTTTGTTGATTGTGGCTGCTGCTGCTGCTGTTTTTGTTGTTGTTGTTGTTACGTATGTATGCATTATGTATGATATCTGTACGTATGTCCTTG
Source organism: Paulinella micropora (assembly GCA_019918135.1). NCBI lineage: Eukaryota > Cercozoa > Imbricatea > Euglyphida > Paulinellidae > Paulinella > Paulinella micropora. Next base: position 246,769 of record WBZZ01004479.1, read on the forward strand.
TCGTCGTTGTCATTGTGCTTCTTCAGTCTTACTACAAGGAATACATCGTATTATATAAATCTACTTTATTAGACCAAATATTATGAAGCCAAATCATATTGGGTTGGATTATATTATGTTCCTTGTTACATTACCTTACATTATTGTATCATAGGTGCAAGTAAGATAGATAGATAGATACATAGATAGATAGATAGATAGATAGATAGATAGATAGATAGATAGGTAGGCAGGTAGATAGATAGACAGACAGACAGATAGATAGATAGATAGATAGATAGATAGATAGATAGATAGATAGATAGATAGATAAATAGGTAGGTAGGTAGGTAGGTAGATAGATAGATAGATAGATAGATAGATAGATAAGCAGGTAGGTAGGTAGGTAGATGAGATTTTGCAAAAGGATGTAGTCCTTGCAAATGAACGCAGTTTCACATCAAAGAGCAATTTGTGTACTGTGCATGTGTCCGGGATGGGAATCACGGGTAGACTGTGTTCTCGAAAAAGAAGAGGAGGGTAGATCGTTGAAGAAAAAGACAATCCAGAAATGAGGGTGGGATTTTGAGGAGAACGATGAAGAAGAAAGAGAAAAGGAAGCCGTTAAAGCCGTTAGTCCAAGTGTTCTGAGCAGCGTAAGCTTGCGCAAGCTACAATGATGACATTTGTGTGTAAGGCCTAAACCCCCGAGGGGACCTAGCCCGGGCTATGCAACACTGGAGATACGGTTCTAGAGGAAGATTAGTCCAATTTTGACCGCGCAGGAGCGATAGATTGCAAACGAGCAACGAGCTACTGGATAGATAGATAGATAGATAGATAGATAGATAGATAGATAGATAGATAGATGTAGATAGATAGACTATCTATCTATCTATCTGTCTATCTATTTCCTCTGATGTTACAAGGACGGACATCCAACAAGCACACATACATACATACATACATACATGCATGCATGCATGCATAAATACATAACGTAAATACACAAATACACACATACATGCATGCAGGCATTTACATACGAATGCATGCGTACATGGATATGTGCATATGCATGTATGTATGTATGCATTCATGTATGTATGCTAAGATCGAACTGAATCGTTGTTCATCCTGTGATAAAACAAAAACTATTTCTAGATTGAATGCCCTTTTCGCACTTACTATCTATCTTCTATATCTATCTATATTTATCTATATTTATCTATATCTATCTACAATAGATAGATAGATGGTAGGTAGGTAGGTAGGTAGATAGATGGATAGATAGATAGATAGATAGATAGATAGATAAGATGCATAATATACATACACATACATACATACATACATAGATACGTACATACATACATACATATGTACATACATAGATACATACATACATACATACATACATAATACATACATACATTACATACATACATTACATACATACATACATACATACATACATACATACATATATACATATATACATACATATGTACATGCATACATACATGAATAAATACATACATACATGTATGGCACGGATACCTCGCAAAAATCTGTAATGGTATGTCGAACGGTTTGACGCAGATATTATACATAAGCTTATATATATGTAATATGAGTATATATGTATAGAAATGTATATATAATTTATACATACATACATGCATGCATGCATACATACATGCATACATACATACATATATACATATATACATTTTTACATATACATACACTCGTACGTTCATACATACTTATATAACAACATACATAAATGCACACAAGAATACATACATACATGCATCTACATGCAGCACAAATATATATAGATTATCTACATACATTCTCCTGATACACTCATGTGCGCATGCATAACCATACGTACACATATGCATGCACTACAAAAGAAAAGAAAAGAAAAGAAAAGAAAAGAAAATTAAAGAAAAGAAAAGAAAAGAAAAGAAAGAAAGAAAGAAAGAAAGAAGAAAGAAGAAAGAAGAGCACGTACAGAGAAAGAAGACAGAAGAAAAGAAGAAAGAAGAAAGAAGGAAGCATGGACGGATAGATGGTCGAGATTTGATTTTTTTTTATTCTGAAAGTCCGCGACCGTGCGGGCCTTTTCGTAGGGTAGAATGCATTTATCACCGTTAACAGCGGTCCTACCCTGGTCGGGGCCTTATTGCGCATTTTGCATGAGTCCAAAAGGTTGCTGTTGTAGTAGATGACAGTATTGATCTGGGATGCCTTCTTCAACTTGATGAGTTGTACCACTTGTATTGCTCGTAAAGAGTTGATTGTAGCTACTTCAGTGATGCAAAGAGTCTTCCCACGTTTCATGAAATACTTGTCAAGTAGTTGTTGTGACTATTTTGTGGCTGCTGCTTGCTGTTTCTGCTGTTCTTGTTGTTCTTGCTCTTGTTGTCGGATTATTCTTGCTGTTCTTGCTGCTCTTGCTGTTCTTGTTGTCGTTGCGTCGTTTGAGTTGTTCTATTAGTGTTGTTGTTGTTGTTGTTGTTCAATTTAATTAAAGAATACATTACATACATACATACACAGATACATACATACATACATACGTACGTACATACGTACGTACGTACGTACATACATACGTACATACATACATACATACATACATACATACATACACACACACACGCAAACGCAAACACAAAAACTCAAAAACTCACAACAGAACATATACGCAAAATGTACATACATACAACATACATACATGCATACATACATACATACATACATACATGTACATACATACATGTACATACAATATGTACATACATACATACATACATACATACATATCCTATGTACATACAATCTACATGCATACATGCATACATGTATATATTGTATGTATGTATGTATGTTATGTATGTTATGCATGTTATGCATGTTATGCATGTTCTGTTGTGAGTTTGTTGTGTTTGCGTTTGCGCGCGCGCGCGCGCGTGTGTGTGTGTGCATGTATGCATGTATGTATATGTATGTATGTAGGTATGTATGTATGTATGTAATGCATGTATGTCATGCATGCATGTATGTATGCATGTCTATATACATATATATACATTCATACATACATACATACATACATACATACATACATAACATACATAACATACATACCATAACATAACATACATACATACATACATACATACATACATACAAACCTAACATACACTACATACATACATACATACATACATACATACAT
>WBZZ01004479.1:275000-277500 GCA_019918135.1 Paulinella micropora
ATAACAAGAAGAACAAGAACAACAAGAACCAGAACAAGAACAAGAACAAGCACAAGAACATTAATAACACGAACAAGAACAATGACAAGAAGAACAAGAACAAGAAGAACAAGAACAAGAACAATAACAGTAACAAGAATAAGAACAAGAACATCAATAACACGAACAAGAACAATGACAATAACAAGAAAAAGAACAAGAACAAGAAGAACAAGAAGAACAAGAAGAACAAGAACAAGAACAAGAATAAGCACAAGAACATTAATAACACGAACAAGAACAATAACAAGAAGAACAAGAACAAGAAGAACAAGAACAAGAACAATAACAAAGAACAAGAATAAGAACAAGAACATAAACAACACGACACGAACAAGAACAAGAACAAGAAGAAGAAGAACAACAAGAACGAGAACAATAACAAGAACAAGAACAAGAACAAGAATAAGCACAAGAACATTAATAACACGAACAAGAACAATAACAAGAAGAACAACAACAAGAAGAACAAGAACAAGAACAATAACAAAGAACAAGAATAAGAATAAGAACATAAACAACACGACACGAACAAGAACAAGAACAAGAAGAAGAAGAACAACAAGAACGAGAACAAGAACAAGAACAAGAATAAGCACAAGAACATTAATAACACGAACAAGAACAATAACAAGAAGAACAACAACAAGAAGAACAAGAACAATAACAGTAACAAGAATAAGAACAATAACAGTAACAAGAATAAGAACAAAAACATTAATAACACGAACAAGAACAATAACAAGAAGAACAGACCAACAAGAAGAACAACAATAACAATAACAAGAACAAGAATAAGAACAAGAACAAGAACAAAAATAAGCACAAGAACATTAATAACAAGAACAATAACAAGAACAACAAGAACAACAAGAACAAGAACAATAACAATAACAAGAACAAGAATAAGAACAAGAACAAGAACAAGAATAAGCACAAGATCATTAACAACACGAACAAGAACAATAACAAGAAGAACAAGAACAAGAACAAGAACAAGAACAAGAATAAGAACAAGAACAATAACAAGAAGAACAAGAACAAGAAGAACAAGAACAAGAACAACAAGAAGAACAAGAACAAGAAGAACAAGAACAAGAATAATAACAGTAACAAGAATAAGCACAAGAACATTATCATTAACAACACGAACAAGAACAATAACAAGAAGAACAAGAACAAGAACAATAACAAGAACAAGAATAAGAACAAGAATAAGAACAATAACAAGAACAATAACAAGAAGAACAGAACAACAGGAAGAACATGAATAATAAGAACAAGAACGAGAACAACAAGAAGAACAACAACAAGAACAACATGAACAAACACAAGAACAAGAACGAGAAGAACAACAAACATGAACAAGAACAATAAGAACAAGAAGAACAAGAAGAACAAGAAGAACAGCTTGTTGTTGTTGTTGTTGTTCTTCTTCTCCTTCTCCTCCTTCTTCTTCTTCTTCTTCTTCTTCTTCTTCTTCTTCTTCTTCTTCTTCTTCTTCTTCTTCTTCTTCTTCTTCTTCTCGTTCTTGTTAAACCAAAAAAAAAGCATCGTTAAAAAGCCCACGACAAAAGCCTCTCTATCTCTCTCTCTCTCTCTCTCTCTCTCTCTCTCTCTCTCTCTCTCTCTCCTTCCTAAACCCCACGACAATGGGGCTTTCAATCTAGTGCTCAGCATTACACACACACACACACACACACATACATACACACACACACACATGTACACACACACACACACACAATCTACAGGGGACGGGAGTAATCCAGCGGCGCGCATGCGAGAGCATAAACGTTACTATAAATACCCCAACATCAACCTTATGACGTCCAGCACGGTCTAAACCATCTATCTATCTATCTATCTATCTATCTATCTATCTATCTATCTATCTATCTATCTATCTATCTATCTATTTATCTATTTATCTATCTATCTATCTATCTATCTATCTATCTATCTATCTATCCCGGGGGGATGCAGAGGGCCAGCTGCGCAGTGCTCCGGCCTAAAACCAAACCCCCTATAATGACGATTTTGTGTCCGCCGTTAATCGCGCGCAGCGCAAGGGCTAAACAGGCAACCAACTCCTGACCATGGCTGATGAAGTCGGGGCGTGATGCAAAGGGTTGATGAAGTCGGGGTTGTAGAAGGTAACTCACAACGAGCGTGAACTCCTGAAACCTCGGCTTGTTTGTGGCATCATCTCCTTAGGGCACACGCTCCTGGGGAGTGTTCTAGTGTTGTCCCGTATAGTTCAAAAGGGCTCGGCTACCTTTCGGCTTGAACTGGGCACAGACACCAACCACAGCGAGACAGTGGTTGGTGTGCAGCTTGGCCGGTGCTGAAAGTTCTTGTCGGGGGTAGTATAGGAGGCCATGGCTTTTCAAGCTAAGCCACGCCCATAGATTAAACATATCTATCTATCTATCTATCTATCTATCTATCTATCTATCTA
>WBZZ01004479.1:302500-307500 GCA_019918135.1 Paulinella micropora
GCTCCTAGAGTAATGTTCTATGCCGTCACTTCCTTTATTCCACCGATTGGTGTGGAGACTTTCCTTATGGAATGGAGGACTGGATGCACATGGCCTTTTGGCTCAGCAATTGGCAGGAGATACACTATTATTATTATTATTATTATTATTATTATTATTATTATTATTATTATTATTATTATTTGGACACCGTGATAGCCCAGTGGTCAAGTTCTACCATCTGGGCCCTGTCGCCAGTTCGATTCCCGTCGGTGCCACCAGTATTTTCATTGGACATACCGGTCTATTTCTGGACCAGTATTTTCATTGAACATACCGGCCCGTCTGGAAGTGTTGGAACTGCCCTTGCGGGGGTGTCATTAGAGCTTATCGTCAATTCTTCGTACTCCCCTCACGGGTGAGACGATGGAGGCGCATGTGCAGAAATGCATCAGCCATTGACAGAGAAGCACTATTATTATTATTATTATTATTATTATTATTATTATTATTATTATTATTATTATTAGTGGCACCGCGATAGCCCAGTGGTTAAGGTCTACCATCTGGGACCTGTCGCCAGTTCGATTCCCGTCGGGGCCAGTATTTTCAAAGGATATTTTCTTTGAAAATAATGGTCTGTCTGGAAGGCTTGGAGCTGCCTTGCGGGGGTGTCAGTAGAGTCTATCGTCAAATCTTCGTACTCCCCTCGCGGGTGAGACGATGGAGGCACATGTGCAGAAATGCATTCGCCATTGACTGAGAAGCACTATTATTATTATTATTATTATTATTATTATTATTATTATTATTATTATTATTATTATTATTATTATTGCTCATCAATTTTTATTTCTCTGTCTTGCAATTGGTCTACGCACAAAAATTATTATTATTATTATTATTATTATTATTGCTATTATTATTATTATTATTATTATTATTATTATTATTATCATTACTATTATTATTATTATTATCATTATATTATTATTATTATTATTATTAATTATTATTATTAATATTATTATTATTATTATTATTATTATTATTATTATTATTATTATTATTATTATTATTATTATCCCGATGAAAAAACCTAGTCACACTTGCTAAACAGAGTTCCAGCCCAATGGCCTCAAGGCGTTAAACTGTGACGCCAACTCATAACCCTTTGGTGGTAGATGCTGGGGAGGAGGGTCGTTGCGCGCGTAAAAGATCTTAAACTCCGCATATGCTGGTTGATAGCCCAGGACCCAGCAGACACCAGATTGTTATGGGTGGGGTTTCGAGGCAGCTCTAGCAACCGCGCTTGGTGTATGCACTTGCACATTCGGTGACGTCTTGCAAGAGGTTGCTGGGACTGCGGAATAACCTCGGCTTAGTGCAGTCTTGCCCTCAGGAGCTCCATCAGTGGCCCCGATCATCAGGCGAGAGACTGACACGGGGGGGTGGAGGACCTCGAACAAGGGTATTGGAGGCTTATGTCCGTTGAGGGTATGCCATTAGCTGCATCAGTACGCCTCAGATATAGTAAATCTGCCTTGGAGTGTTGACTGTGACATATTTGAGGGAAATCCCGATGAAAAAACCTAGTCACACTTGCTAAACAGGGTTCCAGCCCAATGGCCTCAAGGCGTTAAACTGTGACGCCGACTCATAACCCTTTGGTGGTAGATGCTGGGGAGGAGGGTCGTTGCGCGCGTAAAAGATCTTAAACTCCGCATATGCTGGTTGATAGCCCAGGACCCAGCAGACACCAGATGGTTATGGGTGGGGTTTCGAGGCAGCTCTAGCAACCGCGCTTGGTGTATGCACTTGCACATTCGGTGACGTCTTGCAAGAGGTTGCTGGGACTGCGGAATAACCTCGGCTTAGTGCAGTCTTGCCCTCAGGAGCTCCATCGGTGGCCCCGATCATCAGGCGAGAGACTGACACGGGGGGTTGGAGGACCTCGAACAAGGGTATTGGAGGCTTATGTCCGTTGAGGATATGCCATTAGCTGCATCAGTACGCCTCAGATATAGTATTATTATTATTATTATTATATTATTATCATTATCATTATCATCATTATTATTATTATTATTTGGACACCGTGATAGCCCAGTGGTCAAGTTCTACCATCTGGGCCCTGTCGCCAGTTCGATTCCCGTCGGTGCCACCAGTATTTTCATTGAACATACCGCTCCGTCTGGACCAGTATTTTCATTGAACATACCGGTCCGTCTGGAAGTGTTGGAACTGCCCTTGCGGGGGTGTCATTAGAGCTTATCGTCAATTCTTCGTACTCCCCTCACGGGTGAGACGATGGAGGCGCATGTGCAGAAATGCATCAGCCATTGACAGAGAAGCACTATTATTATTATTATTATTATTATCATTATCATTATTATTATTATTATTATTATTATTATTATTATTATTATTATTATTATTATTATTATTACCATCATAATATCTCATCAATCTTGATTCCTCTGTCTTGCAGTTGGTCTACGCACAAAAATTATTATTATTATTATTATTATTATTATTATTATTATTATTATTATTATTATTATTATTATTATTATTATTATGGACACCGTGATAGCCCAGTGGTCAAGTTCTACCATCTGGGCCCTGTCGCCAGTTCGATTCCCGTCGGTGCCACCAGTATTTTCATTGAACATACCGGTCTATTTCTGGACCAGTATTTTCATTGAACATACCGGCCCGTCTGGAAGTGTTGGAACTGCCCTTGCGGGGGTGTCATTAGAGCTTATCGTCAATTCTTCGTACTCCCCTCACGGGTGAGACGATGGAGGCGCATGTGCAGAAATGCATCAGCCATTGACAGAAGCACTATTATTATTATTATTATTATTGTTATTATTATTATTATTATTATTACTATTGTCTTGCAGTTGGTCTACGCACAAAAATGCTACAGGGCTGCCAGCGCAAGCAGCCACATGGTACCATACATACATACATACATACATACATACAAAAAATGCTACAGGGCTGCCAGCGCAAGCAGCCACATGGTACATACATGCATACATACATACATACATACATACATACATACATACACACATACATACATACATACATACATACATACATACATACATGCATAGAGGGTGAGCCGGTGGGACAAGCGCATTTACCACCTTATATATATATATATATATATATATATATATATATATATATATATATATATATATATTCCCCTTCCATGCTGTCCCATCTGCTGCCGCCCCCCCCCCCCCCCCCCCCCCCCCCACACACACACACACACAAGTCTGTCCCCTCTACTGCCATTTTACTGGTCTACTCCAAAAAATGTGGTCAGTTTACCGATAAAACTACAAATGCGGCGCGCCAAATTTGACGTGTTTTGCGGGCGGGCCTCGCCGGCCCGGCTCTCCCGCCAAACACGTCAAATTTGTGGCTAGCCGCATAATCTACTACTGCCATAGAGGTAGAGAGATAGAGAGATACTGCCATTCTCTCTGCTGCTGTACTAATTCAAGTCTCATTCTGTTTCCTTTTGTCGGTTTTACTATAGTAAAGTCACTTGTCATTCTGTTTCCTTTGTCGCTTTTACTAGATAATAATGACATTTGTCTATTATTATTAGTAGTAATAGTAGTAGTAGTAGTAGTAGTAGTAGTAGTAGTAGTAGTAGTAGTAGTAGTAGTAGTAGTAGTATTTTTATTATTATTATTATTATCATTATTATTCTTATTCTTATTATTATTATTATTATTATTATTATTATTATTATTATTATTATTATTATTATTGATGGAGGCGCATGTGCAGATTTGCATCAGCCATTGACAGAGAAGCACTATTATTATTATTATTATTATTATTATTATTATTATTATTATTATTATTATTGTTATTATTATTAGTATTATCATTATCATTATTATTATTATTATTATTATTATTATTATTATGTTTCCTCGTCGGTTTTACTAGAAAAAAGTCGGGGCAGCCGATTTTGGACAGTTAGAGGTTATTATTATTATTATTATTATTATTATTATTATTATTATTATTATTATTATTATTATGGACACCGTGATAGCCCAGTGGTCAAGTTCTACCATCTGGGCCCTGTCGCCAGTTCGATTCCCGTCGGTGCCACCAGTATTTTCATTGAACATACCGGTCCGTCTGGAAGTGTTGGAACTGCCCTTGCGGGGGTGTCATTAGAGCCTATCGTCAATTCTTCGTACTCCCCTCACGGGTGAGACGATGGAGGCGCATGTGCAGATTTGCATCAGCCATTGACAGAGAAGCACTATTATTATTATTATTATTATTATTATTATTATTATTATTATTATTATTATTATTATTGTTGTTATTATTATTGTTGTTATTATTATTGTTATTATTATTATGTTTCCTCTTGTCGCTTTTACTAAAAAAAGTCGCCGATTTTGGACAGTTAGAGGCACCGAACTGGCCTCACATCAAGAAGTGGACGAAAAGGTACAGAGAGAGAGAGAGAGAGGGGGGGGGGGGGGGGGGGGGGGGGGGGGGGGGGGGGAGGGGGGGGGGGGGGGGGGGGGGGGGGGGGGGGGGGAGGGAGAGAGAGAGATGCATAACCAAATACACACATACTCGAAAAAAATATATACATACATACTTGAATATAAACACTATTACACACTTGGTTGTTTGCATCAAGAGGTGGATGAAAAGATTGCATGACATATACAAATACGTACATATATACTCGAAAAAATACGTACATATATACACACTAATACACACACGTTCACTTATCAAAATGGCTTTGCATTAAAAGGTACATACATAACCAAATACATACATGCACACTCAAAGAAATACATGCATACTTGCATACGTACCTACATATGCACACAAAATACATACAGACATACATACATACATACATACATACATACATAAATTCATACTCGAAAAAGCATACATACATACACGCTAGTATATATATATATATATATATTTATATGTATATATAT
>WBZZ01004479.1:327500-358004 GCA_019918135.1 Paulinella micropora
CTATCTGTCTGTCTGTCTTTCTGTCTATCTATCTATCTATCTATCTATCTATCTATCATCCATCATCAATCGACCCGTCCATCATCCATCTATCCATCCACACTCCTATCAATCTACCCACCTATCTGAATATGCAGCACATCTAACAAATCCAAACACCTATCAACCTATTCATCTATCTATCTGAATCACTATGCAGGACACTACTGAGAGCGAATTTCATTTCCACAAGGAAACCTTCGAGCTCTGAGAAAGGACGAAGTCACCAAAAAAAAACAAAAACAAAAAAGAAAAAGCAAAAAAGATCCACAAAGAAACAAAAAAAAGAAAAGACAAAAAAAGAACAGACACAAAAAAAAAAAAAAAAAAAAAAAAATTGGTCCACGGGGCGTCACCAGTCATCAGAATTTCCCGGTGTTTGCGCCACTTGGTTGCCACCCGCCATCCTAAGATACTGAACACAAGTCATTATAGAATCTGCTTCCTCTCCCTTGTTCGCCCTTGTCATTACTGATATTCGCTTTCGTAGATTGCTTCCTCTTCACTTATGCTTCCCACTCATCTCTACGAATGGCAAGTATTCTATTAATATTATCAAAAGTTGATTGGTGAAAAAAAAATGTCATCATATGAACTCAAATTGAAGGGACAGACCGACATACTTTATTAATACTTTTCCACTGAGCGACTTTTAAACGCTTGCTTTTCGTAGAGCCACAGACGACCTTTTGATAGTCCACGGCCCGCCGATCGGAGTCGCCAAAAATAAACTTTTATTTTGTATTCATAATATTATATATATACATATATATATATATTATTATTATTATTATTATTATTATTAATGTTACTGTCGACAGTCAAGTGGAGACACTTTTCATTAGAATCCACACTTCCGACAAGTTCCGAGGCTGGGTCGCAATGATTGGGATAGTGCAGACGAAGAGGAGTCTCCCATGATTGCCTCTGAGATCCTTAAGTAAAAAATTATAATGGAGGAGGAATTCGACGAGGGTGGGTCTGAGGAAGGCAGTGGGGCAGAAAAGTCAATGCACAAACGTCGATTTGACTTGTAAGTCGACTTTCATTTACATACACTTTTTTCAAGTTCCCTCCATGGTTTGTTTGTCGGCATCGTGTTGGAATACCTACCCAGCGATCACTCTGACGACTCAGACTACACGTACCCTCCCCTTGCTCTTCTATGTTTTTTTTGTTTATTATTATATTAATATATTGCTAGTTGAGAGTAAGAAGAGTCGGAAATCTTTGCTGTAGGCATCACCCCCCGGATAGCCGGTAAAAAGTACCCTTTTTCTGGTGTCAGGTGCACCTAGTTTTTCCCATTATTTTCAATATCGTTTGGCCGGATTTGACCTAATGCCATTTTAACCTTGGTCTGTTGCCGTTTTCTTTTCGGCTTCACTGAGCTAATATAACGAGACATCATTCTCTTTTGGTGATTTGTGTCTGGTTGTATTACCGACTTTTTATTGAGCTATCTTCGGGGATTGTAACATTGGAGTCACCAGCACAAGGCTGATTTCTTTTCTGGCTTGTTTTTGGAACAGCAGAAAGAAAAATTGGACAGACCTATCTCTTCTGAGTAGGTGTTCCAAAAAACAAATACTCCAGCACATCCCCACACAGCTCTTTTTGCAAAACTAGACGTCTAGGCGTTTGTGAGTAGGTGTCTCAGTACCCTCTCCACAGCCTGTATCTGTGTCTTCACAAGGAGGCTAGACACCAGACCTCGTAGCTGTTCTTTTGTTCTCTCTTGAGACAGAGACAGAGTAGGTCAACAGACGTACAAACAAACACTCACAGATACAAACTTGAAGGACACGAGCGTAGTACTCTACCTTTCAAGTCTGTGCACTTTGTTGCCTCTCAAACCACACACATCAGAGTATTTTTGCAAATCTCTGACTGTCTTTCGACAACAGGTCTGAACAAGTGTCAGACGACAAGTCGACTTCTCAAGGAGTGCTTCTCTAGCCTCTTTGACATTATCTGTATATAGGTCCTCGTACCTCATAACAGATACAACAACAAAAAGAGAAAAAGAAAAGAGGAGTGGAGAAGGAGATCAAATTTTCAGAGAAAGTCGTACAGATTACTTCTTTCTCACAAAAAAAAAAAAAAAAAAAAAAAAAAAAAAAAAAAAAAACATAAGACATAGAGGTGAGACGCTCTCTCTCTATACTGTCTTTTCGTTTTTTCTCTCTATTCGTTCCTCATAGACGAACATAGCAATTACGGGGTAGAAACAACTCTGTCTCATCCGTATTCCTTCAGCATCCATGTCTACTAGGTCTGAAGACTGGCAGGAAGGAGGGGGGGAGAGTGAGCGAACCCCAGGAAACGAAGAGGAGTTCGTTGACCCTCATGCAGAAGGAGGAGATCTGGCACCTTCCTTTGACACAGGAGGAGCAGAGAATCAATTTTTTACTGCGCCTTCCTTTGACACAGGAGGAGCAGAGGAAGTCGAGGAGGAGGAGAAGGGAGGAGAGGAAGCGAAGTTTGTGGCCGAATATGGCAAACTAAGTAAGAAGGAGTTTGAGGAGAAGAAAGGGAAGGATGATGCCTATAAATGGCTATACATTTTCCAAGAAATGCGATGGGGACAACCCTTGAAGAAGGAGGACTCTCCCAAGGCAAGCTCTGCCTCTCGCAGAATTCCTCAGAGACGACGGTGCACAGTTACAGGTGCAACATGTCTCATTTGGGGACAATATGTCTTTACTGGAGCTACTCGACCTCTCATGGACAGTGTTTGAGTGTGCTATACTCTTTGAGTACCAGACTGGAAAGACTGTGCTGTCATGGAACACAAGAGCACTGGCTAGGTTGCTCGATCCTGGTCAGGACATTGATTCAATAAAGAGAGTGGAAAAGGAGTTTAAGTTCAGGAATCCAAAAGGACAGATCAATGTCATGGATGTGTCTCTGAAACTTATGGAGGCCAAGTTAGTGGACCTGGGTAAACTCCAACACACCCAGTTTGGCAGGGACCTTCACCCCACCCTGAGGGAAATAGAAGGCGAAGCTGGAGGGGTGACGAGGATGAAGAAGCTGCATGCGGCCTTGGTGAAGGATGACGCATGGAAGAGGTGGGTCTTCACGAAGGATCATACGATCTTGGAGGGGACGGCCGCACCACCCCCCACCAATAAAGCGGGAGAGAAGGAGTTGGCGGAGAAGGCCTTGTTCCTTCGGAAGGCAGCAGAGATCCTGTCTTTTTTTCATCATGCCCAAGAGCTGTATATCAAAGAGCTAGCGGCTGAGAAAGAAAAGAAGGAGATGGAGGCAAAGATTGCATTAGCCAAGGCGGCGGGAACAAAGGGACCGAAATATTCCTCTGGATCTTATATGGCTCCCTCGGGCCGCTCCGCCCCGTCAGCCCACACAGCCCCTTCGGCCCCTGCGACTAGCTCAGCGCCTACCACTGTTATTGTCAACAGTAATGACAAAAAGGACAGACAGGCTATCATACAGGCCTTCCAAAAATATACAAAGTCCGATGCCACTGCTCTGACGCTGTATGCAGAGACAGCGAGTCAGAAGGACACGGATGCGAACCTTCGAGACAAGCTCAGAAGAATTGATGCTTGTATGAAGCAGCATCCAACGGACGAAACACAGGAGTATGAGGCGTTGTACACCTTGTTGGACCCATCAATCATCACACAAGGGTTTGATGTTGGGGAGTACAAGGCGATGAGAGCGGTAGAGGTGGCGGCTAGGAGAGCAGCCTCAGACCTGCAATGCACGGTGCCAGTTGCCGTCCTCTTGCAATACTTTGAAACTCATGGGTATCAGCACCTGTGCACTGGTACTTTGATTGGGTTTGAGATTTTTCAAGAGGTGAACGAAGGGCTGGGCATTGGCACGAGGTTGGCAGCGATCCTCACTGAGGTCAGCGCCAAGTACGGGCTCTTTTATAGCCGGAAGTCTATCATTTTGTACTTCCTGAGTGCTTTGTGTACACGACACCCGAGCAAGCTCGCAAGGATCATACAGTCCTGTCCGACCTTCACGGCGGTGAAGACGGCGGATTTTTTTAGAAACGAATATATACGAGAGGACTGTAGCGGCTACTCCGCCGGGCGACCTGTTCAAGGAGGTGCTCGACGCGTGTTCCGAATTGGACACGGCCACCGAGTCATTCTCCAGTGCCGCGACACAGGGGGTTGGAGGTGCTCAAGCAGCACATGCAACTCGAACGGCAGGTCTCAAGAGGGGGAGAGATGATGAGCCGACGCCGTGCTACCGCTATTTTTCATACATGGCGTAAGCATGAGGCACAGAAAGGAGTAGGCAATTGCCTCTTCAGCCACGACTCTCTTGATGATAGGCAGCGAAATCTTTTCCTTAGAGAGCTCGAAGGCATGAAAAAGACCATGTACGCCATGTACAAGAAGGAGTTGGAGGAGGGGAGGTGGAATGCGAATATGGTCTCGGATGCGGAGTTCCGGGAGGCCATCATTTACTTCCTTGACAGAATGAAGAGAAGGGAGAAGAGAGAGACATCGGGCCGATCAAAGGCGCCGACTAGAGGAGGAGGAGAGACGAGAGGATCGTCACGAGGGTCCCGAGGGACACCAAGAGGGGCGGCACCACGAGGACGAGGCTTTCGTGGAAGGGGAGGACGGACCCCAGCGCGCCCTCCCAGAGGACACGGATACTGGAATTATAGCACCAGTTCCAGCTCCAACTACCCCCAGCAAGCTTATACCGCTACGGAGGGGGGACGTCAAGACGAAGACACCGGCTCAGGTGAGCGTGTTGTCGTCGTAGACTGACGGGAGGAGAAGAGAGAGGAAAAGAAGAGAGAGAAGGAGATAAAAACTGTTCTTTTTAATCCGACAGTCACAGTTATACCTACTGTTGATGAACAGGATACGAACGGTTCCGTTCCTCCCAGACGTGAAGGTGAAAGCACACAGCCTCACAAGCCTCAAGGTAAGCACTTGCTAGTTCATCCTTCGAGAGCTAATATGATAAATGATGCGAATAGGAAGGCGAAGAAGGCGATGGAGGAGAGGAAGCCGAAACCAAAGGCTAGGTCTTCTCCTACGAAGAAGCAGCGGACCGTACCCCCGCCAAAGGACTCAATAGTCTCTGCTATAGACACGAGTACACTCGGTGTACCAGACTCTGTCCAAAAGACACTCGAGATACCGGAAGCCCCGGAGACTCAAGAAGTTAAGTTGGCGGAAAAGGGGGGAGAACGAGAAGAGGACAAGGAACTTGAGCTTAGACTCAAAACCCTAGAACGAAAAATTCATGTGCTAGCGGCTAGTTTACATAGACCAGACGCGCTATGCTACACTGACCTCTTTTGTGAAACTTTACAAACCACATTAAAAGTTGGTAATGATACGATGGCGAATATTAATATTGTCGGCCAGAAGTTTTTGAATAGTCACCGGACATGGGTGGACAAAAACATTAGAAAAACAAAGGGGACCCTAAAAGGGGTA
The DNA here is from genome assembly GCA_019918135.1 of Paulinella micropora. NCBI lineage: Eukaryota > Cercozoa > Imbricatea > Euglyphida > Paulinellidae > Paulinella > Paulinella micropora. The sequence continues at coordinate 332,987 of WBZZ01004479.1, forward strand.
GGCAGCCGTACGGAAATTACGGGCATCGTCACATTAATTTTCAAATTGAAATCCGGTCGAGTATATCGTGCGGACCTCTATGTTGTCCCCGATTACCACGGTTCAATCCTGCTGTCGTATGACCAATTGGCTACGATGGGGGCTGTGATCGATTGCGCCGCACGGCGGGTGATTTATGGAGTGAAGAATGGAGAGGAGGAGGATATTAATCCGATGACTGCTACTGACTCATACGAGGCTTTTGAGCTGAGTCTAGCAACGGAGAGGAAAAAGTTGGCCTTCGTACATGAGGCAACTGAAGCCTATGTACACCCCTATGTCACAGTGCCGGAGGAACTGACCTGGACCGACAATTGGGAGACGGAGATGCAGGCGTATACGGTTACGATTCCCGCATGGGACAGAAAGTCTATTGATGACTTAGTCGTAGCGCGTAATGAGGAGATAATATGTGTTGCGAAACAGTGCCCGTCGTTGGCCAGATTCGCAGAAGGTGGCGGGGCAGATGTCCATATTACTAATGGCTACTGTTACCATGCGAAGGTGTCAGATGAGAAGAGAGAGGCGTTTGTGCCAAGGAGGAAGGGGCGTATCCCCGATACTCCAGCGGATGACATTAAAACTTTTATCACGAACTTTTGGGGCGATGTGCCTACCTGGCCGCGCTCATTAACTGAAGTGAAAAAGTGTCTACGGACTCTATTTGAGAGTAACAAGCCGTATACTGTCATTCTGCCATACAATAAGAAGGCGATCTGGGCACAGGAGATAAGGGACCGGCTTATTGATCATCCTATACCTGTTCCTTCTCGCAAGCAACAGTTAGTGGTGGCTTGTCGACTCGGGTCTCGGGAGCAGAGCAGTGCATACAAGCAAAAGCTCAGAGCCCAGGACAAGTTGAAATTGATACCTCAAGCTTTCACATGCTTTGATGGTTTCTACACCCGTAAGGCTCCGATACAATACGCGAACCTTATTGATATGCTTGTCGGGCTGGGTCATGATGATGAGCCGGACACAGTCACGTATGAAAGAACGGGACTAGACGATTTGTCCGAGGAAGATTTGAGTTTGGAGGAGGACTTAGCGCCCCTCAAGGAGCATAAGAAGATGTCGGAGGAAGATTTCCAAGCGGCGGCGCGGAAAATTTTAGAAGAAGGAGTGGGTTCGGAGAGAGAGAAGGCGTTTCTCAAAGCTAAGATGGAGGCGTACAGAGAAATTTTCGACCCTCCTCGGGCAGGTGGTGTAAAGTCGGATGACTTCACTGCTGTCATTTACAAGATACCGGGTGCGGAGCCATCTCCGGCACCACGGAGGGCAAATTTGAGCATACATGAGGCAAAAATAGCGGAGGAGAATGTGAGACAGTTGCTCGATGAGGACTTTATTGAGAGATCTACATCTCCAATTGTCTCTCAACCAAAAATCGTCCCTAAGCCAGGAGGAGAATGGCGCTTGACGATCAATTATGCCCGTGTGAATAAGGTGCTAGAGGAAGAGAGAAATCCTCTGCCGACCTTAGAAGAAGGCAGAAGGGTGCTGCGGAATGCTAAATTCTATTCGGTGATTGACCTTAAGAACGGCATCTGGCAGATACCACTGGACGAGAAATCCAGATGGCTGACTGCATTCGTTGTGGGTATGGAAATATACCAGTGGAAGGTGCTTCCAATGGGACTCAAACAGGCCCCGGGGCTCTTTCAGAAGGCGATGCAGAAGATGTTGAGCGGTCAATATGACGACCAGTCGGAGGATGGTTTTATGAGAAGGAGAGGACAGAAGGCGGGAGAATATGCATTTTGTTACATCGATGACATCATCGTATACTCTAACACAATGGAAGAGCATATCGATCACTTGTCAGATGTCTTCAGGCGCATCGGAGCATTTGGCCTGAAATGCAACCTAAAGAAATGTCAGCTTGCCAGGACAAGTGTGACGTATTTGGGTTACGAGATTTCTCATAATAGGGTCTCGATATCGCGCGAGAAGAGGGAGGAGATCATGAGTAGACAGTTGCCAAAGAATCGCACAGAGTTACACTCTTTTCTTGCGATGGCACAGTACTACAGCCAGTTCATACCCGATTGGGGTGCAACTCGGGCTAAGCTGGAGAAGATGATTGATTTTGGAGACTTTGAGAAGTGGGATGAGGAGGCTTTGCAGGCGTTTAATACGCTCAAAGATCTCATTTACAAAGATCCCAAGGACGGCGGATTAGTACTTATGATGCCCGACTTTACGAAGCCGTTCGTAGTCGACACTGATGCATCTAAGTTTGCGATTGGCGCGGTGCTGCAACAGGAAGATGAGGAGAAAAAGTTGCGCCCGATCATGTTTATTAGTAGAAAGCTGTGTGCGGCGGAGCGAAATTACTGCACGCGACAGAGGGAGGCGTTGGCAGTAGTATGGGCACTTAAGAGGCTCAGAGAATACTTGTGGGGAGGACCTCTATTCACGGTTAGGACCGATCATCACAACCTTCTTTGGTTGATGAATCATGAACAAACCGGCCGTTTGGCGCGGTGGCAAGCTTTCTTGTCATGTTTCAATTTCACGATGGTCTACTTACCGGGAAAGCGACACGTAGTCGCTGATAGCCTTTCCAGGCTAGAGTTTCAGTCGGAGGTGTCGGCTCTCGTATCATCAGTGGAGATGATGGACCTGTCCACGGACAAGGTATACGAGGTGAGCCACATAGAGGCGATGCAGATGGCAAGAGGCGTTCGTTATGACCGCACGGGTCTACGATATAGTCCTCAAGGCCCGGAGCATGGCATATGCTGTGAGGCGCATGCTCTCGAAGACGCTGAGTGGTCTTATGAGGCATACGAGAACGCGAAGGCGAATATAAAAGAAGAGGAGGAGACGACTGAGGTCTGTACTGAACCTCCACAGGAAAATCGAAGCGAGCTTGATGAAGACCCGGAAAGGGTAGGAGTAAGGTTGGAGGACGGTACTATTCATATCGCCTCGCCTACCGCGTGGAGGCAGCAACAGGCGACGGATCCGGAGTTCAAGGAGCTCATAACGTTATACAAGAACCCTAATGAGCTTAAAAAGACTCCACAGATCAAAGATCAGATGAAGGAGATGGCGTGGAGAGATGGGCTATTGTGGTACAAGGGCCAGCATGGCAAATTTGCATCACAGCCTGACAAATGGACTCTCTGGGTACCAGAGAAGTTGAGGCGCTTTATATATGTCGCAGCCCATAACTGCCCCTTACTGGCACATCCGGGTCGACAAAGAACTCATTGGTTCATAGCGAGGCGATTTTGGTGGAAAGGGATGAAGGAGGAGATAGACAGGGAAGTGGACGCATGCATCCCATGCAAAACCACAAAGACACCGCTGAAGGCGAACTTTGGCCTGATCGGTACATTCCCGTTACACGCCGGGATGTTTGAATTTTTACACATCGATCATGTGGGACCTTTCCCCGAATCGGCAGAAGGGTACAGATACCTTCTTACCGCAAGAGATCGAGCCACCAATTATGTCTGGGTTGTTCCTGTTAAGGACGCTACAGGCAAGACAACTGCGGAGGCTCTGATCGATAGGATCGTCTCGCAGATCGGAGTGCCTAGAAAGATATGTTCTGATCGAGGTTCTGACTTTAATAATGAAGTCATCGACAGACTATCTAAGTACTACGGGATGAAATGGCAATATGTTACTGCCTATAACCCGAGAGCGAATGGCAAGATCGAGCGGGTACATAGACCTCTCAAAGCCTCGCTTAAGATGTACTGTATGAAGAAGGAGAATCAGAGAGCCTGGGTGGAGGCAGCACCTTCATTTGCCTTTGCAATGAACTGTCTACCCTCATCGGCATTAGGAGGAGCCAGGAGCTCAGTCTCGCCATATCAATTGGTTTACGGCCGAGAGCCTAATATCCCAACCTCACTTCTGCATCCAAAAGACACTTGGGCAGATGAGGTTGAGTTGTTCGGGATGAGACTAAGAGCGAAGATGGAGGCGGAACAAATAGTTGCGGCGCACAGGGAGGCGGAGCGCAGAAAGACTGACGCACAAGGAGTGCGACAAGCGCACTTAGATCAAGTCCGTTTCCAGGTTGGGGATATTGTACTCTTGTACCATCCTCAAGTCCCTAAGGGGGTTAGCTCTAAGCTGTTTACCCACTGGAAAGGACCATACCAGGTCATGGAACAGATGGGACCTCTGAATTATAAGATAAGGGGTAGAGGGAAGGTGCAGATTGTGAATGTTCGAAGGCTGATCAAATATGACCCCTTCTTACTTGAGGATGAATCCGTTGAGGAGGCGTTGAAACGGATGAAGGAGGACTTCCAAGAGGTACCGCCTATACAGAAGGAGGATACCTTAGAGGAGGAGAATGCCTATCGGGCACCGGTCACGGAGAAGGAGGAGACCGAGAAGGAGAGTAAGGAAGACTCAAACCGCAAAAGCGCGGCGGGGACTCAGTCTAAAGCCCCCATAGTCCGCGGCGGTACGAAGGAGAAGTTCACGGAGGCGCAGAGGAGGAGAGCGCAAAACGATCTCATCTTCGACCAACCGAGGAAGGTGGCAAGGTCGACGCGAGCGACGGATGTCCATGGAGGAGGAGGGGAGAAGGACACTAACCCGAACGCGGGTAATGTGGACATTCGACATGTGCGATGGAAGGAAGGAGAGGCGATTGCGGCCATCAAGTGGGTCCGAGACGCTTTTTATCTGTTGAGACCGGCAGAATCTCATGTTGCCGATGACACTCTCTCAGATCTTTATCTCATGCGAGCTGTGGCGGTCCCGCAGACTACACGGGCAGCACGGACATCGAAGAGATCCTTAGCAGCAAAAACGATACAACCGGTACTCCATTTTTGGAGAAGCATGGACCCTGTTGAGGATCCAAAAGCTAGACAATATTTACCGGTGTACAACGACGCGAAAAATCTCGAGACATGGGATGATACTATTACCCTTCGAGACAAAGACCACACTGCGTGGACTATTCAGTCACTGCCTAGAGGAGTGCTTGATATTCCTTTTGACTTATCTTTGGGCGCCATCCCTAACAAAATATGGGACATTCTGGAGGAGTCGAAGTTTGACTTGACTTTTGTTGGCGGCCCGCCACCTGGCAAAGGGGTTCGCGCAAGGCGACGAAGGCAGTAAGTGACATTTTTTTCTTTTATCACGCGTCGGACATTGAAAGCTGCATGTGGATTAATCTCATAGTGCCCATGTCAGATCATGTCTTATTAAAATGTTTTTATACCATTGTTGTTACTTGGCATTTTTATCGCAACATATGAGTGCGAGGGTCAATCGGCAAATGGATACGACACCGTATAAGGGGATCGCTTGTGAGTTTAGCGATGGTGTTCCTGGTACGACCCTGCTTCAAGTATCCAGGGTGATGTTCTCAAAAAATGTTCTCATAGTAGACATATTAAATTTTTTTTCTTTGGATATACTTAATATCGTCATACCAGCACGGTCCGTCTCTACTTGTGTCGGCATATCGCATGGTCGGGCTCACTCACCCCGGCTTTGGATATAGTTATTAGGTCTGGCCCCCTAGTACTATATTAAGGTAACCGATTGAATACAAGGGTATGTTATTAAAAGACAATGTATTTACTGATCGGAAGTGTTTTTGGAGAAGGAGAAAAATTATAACGCTGCTTTTATTGCAATAGTAATACTATTTGTTCTTGACATACTGCCTCAGAATTAAGTTACGGGGGGGACAACAAGTGTGGAAGGAGGAGTTTTTATTTACAAAAACGAGGCTGGAGATTTATAGTTGACTCGTGTCTGGCGTATGCGTTTTATATATCCACTGCACCGTCTATCCGTGGGTTAATGCACTTAGTTGCGACACCCCGTAGCGTTTGTGCAGAAAAGAAATCAGCAATTATATGACGAAAATATTGCATATTTCCGTCAAAAAAACGGGAAGGGGTACTGTAGGCATCACCCCCCGGATAGCCGGTAAAAAGTACCCCTTTTTCTGGTGTCAGGTGCACCTAGTTTTTTCCCATTATTTTCAATATCGTTTGGCCGGATTTGACCTAATGCCATTTTAACCTTGGTCTGTTGCCGTTTTCTTTTCGGCTTCACTGAGCTAATATAACGAGACATCATTCTCTTTTGGGGATTTGTGTCTGGTTGTATTACCGACTTTTTATTGAGCTATCTTCGGGGATTGTAACATTGCTTAGTCTTTTTTTGATGTTGCAAAAATTTCTAGTTTGGTACAGTTGCATGCTGTGCTTCTTTTCTTGTGCACTAGCCCTTCAGCAGAAGCTACCGAGTCAGAGCAAAAACAGAAACAACGTGGATGTCGGGGGAGCGAGTGTGACGACGGGCAGGTGCACGACGTAGATAAAGGTTTGGTGAGTGAAGACGAGAATGTTTCAGACGAAGTGAGTGGAGATGAAGAAGAGGAAGTAGCAACAAGGGTCGAGAGTGAGGAGGGGGAATACTTACCTGCGAGTAAGTTTAAAGACAGCAAGCAATGGAAGAGGGAGAACGCAGTGCAGTCGCTCGCGATGGCTGGAGTCACAGCGCAGACGCAATCAAGTATATCTGCCGCTGGTCTTCAGTGTCGTATCAGCTCTATGTCCGTCTGCCCAACAATTCAGCTCAGGTCGCTGACGCCGCTTTCAAGTTGGGCGTCCTTGGTTCAGCGGCAGTGCATGATTTTTCAGCCGAAGGTGTATTGGGTGGCGGGCTGGCCGTCTCAAGTGCTGCAATGGTCGGCCGACAACTTGGACGACATCGCAGCGCGGTTCAGCTGCCAGGGTGGCGGCAGGCCCGCTAATTATTAAAGTTCAGTTCTATCCACCGTTACCTTTCCGTAACTGTGGATCAGAGCAACTTCGCCAACACCCATATCTTCCGGGGCCGGTTCACTTTCGGCTGGACGGGGTGGACTGGACACGAATCACTGGGTGAGCCGACATGTGAGAGAGCGCGGAAGAAAACCGCTGTGATTCTCTTAGCTGACTTTCGAGTCAGCATATCTCGACCTCGAGCTCTGGCTCGCCAAGACTTTTTTTTCTGTTATTTTATTTTCATTTTCCAGTTTATTTTTTCGTTCTTTCATTTTTCTCTCTATTTTTCTTTTTCATCGTTTTCTTCACGGGCGAGGCCCATTTTGTTTCACTTTCTTTCCTGACAGGTCTGTGCTAAGTGCTATTCCTTTCGCCAAGACTGTCTCATAACTGCGAGCCCAGCTCGTATGATTCTTCAGTCTCTTGCGTTTCTGGCACAACATGCTTTCTGCTCTCCTTCCGTTCGCGATATATTTAATCAGAGCTTAGCTTCGTTCGCTCTGCTAGTCCTGCAGGCCCGCTACTTATCAAAGTTCAGTTCTATCCACCGTTACCCTTCCGCTAGTTCCGTAACGGTGGATCAGAGCAACTTCGCCAACATCCATATCTTCCGGGGCCGGTTCACGATCCATTTATGTGATTTTTTTAGTGGTACAACTGCGCGATCAAGTAGTAACTAACTAGAAAATCATATATTTTCTTATGCTTCGATCATTCGCTCTGATAACGAATATTTATTACTAGTTCAAGATACGGTCGGAATATAATCCTAGTCAAGTATATACTAATCCGGGACCTACGTCTCTCCGAGTAAGGGAAGACGTAGATAGATAATATCCGGGGTGAGGTCGTGATCATGAGACCCGATCAGATAGTCTGATTTAGTAATTATTAATACTAGTCTAGCTAGTAGCAAGCAGTACAGCAATAAAGTAAACTTATTTGTATATGAGGGACAGTTCGAATTCGGCCCAGATAAATATATGCGAAACCGTGCGCGCGGCCCAGATAAAAATAAAACCCAAAATCCAACCCAACTCTATACTAGCTATAAAAAATGCAACAGACCACTAACTCAAGTAACTCTCACACAACCCTAGAATAACAATAAAAAAAAGATAAATCTACAGAGGGTGGGGGGGGGGGGAGGGAAATGCCTGGCTGTGCATGCTGTTGTAACATCGCATGCGCATAACTAAGCTTAGGCTAGTAAGGAACAAGATTATTTATTCGACTTGCATACCAAAGTGCAAGAAAATATTAAGGGTGCGGACGCGTTTGTGGGTTTTCGGTGAAAAACTTGGTCACGCAGTATTACCACTAAAATGCATGTTTTTACATGCCAAAATATATGTAATCGCTAGCAGAAAAGCCTAGAAAAAACCGTGACCACAAGAACAAGGATGGCGCAAAGTAGGTTTGAGCAGTTGACAACAAGCCATGCAAGGTTTGGAATTGCTCCAAGTAGCACTTTTATGCATAAAAGTCGCACATGTGGGTAGCCCAAACCACTGACACCGAGGCCAGAACTAAGCAATGAGGGGCCGGAAGCTACGCTGCATGCCAGTTTTAAAATGTACAGGAAAAAAAGATGAGTAAAAAAGTTCACTTTAATCATTTCCAACCATGCTCACTTTTATATTACTCCCGTGAAACACCCTGAAAAATCATTCCGTGGCCGGCTCAGTGGCGGCAAGAAGTGCAGCCTGATTATTGTGCCATTTCATGTGGCACGAGTCGTTGCAGAAGTAACCATGAATGGAGAAGCCATCGTTTTTTACACAGCCGTTGAGGTCGGAGTCGAAGCAACGACTGAACACGGAGGCGGGGGAACGGAGGTAGACGACGAACTGGCCCCGTACAGCGGTGCGTGCAGTTAGTGGTTGTCGTGTTCACAGTGCACAACGTCGTTTTCTTCGAGGTCCATGCTTTCTTGCATGAAACAGACCGACTTGGTCACACCCTTTGCACTTCCGCTGATGTGCCCCTTTTTCGCAAGAACTTTGTCGACTTTGCCTGGGTCTTTTTCCTCCTCCTCATCGTCCTCCTCAACTTCGTCCTCACTTGAAGCCTTTTTCTTCTTGCTCTTCTTCTTGGTCGGTTTCAGGAACTCCCGGACACGAGCCTTCGCGAAGGCAACCTGCTTTGTGTCAATGTCGATGCCAATAACTCGCATGTCGGCCTCCAAAGCACCGATCACCTCTGAACCCGAACCCATGCATGCAACAAGAACATTGCCCAGAGGAGGCAGAATGGTTGACAAAATCTGCTTGGACAGCTCCGTAGGCTTCTCGAAGACGTTCACACGTTGTCCGTCGGCGGAATGGCGCTGTTTCTTGACCGGTACCTCGACGATGAAGAGGTTGTGACGGAGGACGGGGTTCTGGTCTGGATTGAGGACGAAGGAAGCCTGCTTCGGGTTGAAGGGCACCAACATCATCTCCACCGCCTTGATCCACTTCTCGACATCTCCCAAGTAGTTGTGATTCTTTTTGTACCAGTAAACCGTCTCAATGGTTTGGTACCCAGTCGCTGAAAGAGCCTCCACCTGCATGTTCGTCTCCAGTTCCCTGCAAAAACCATGCAAGTGCCACCAGTGCCTGAAACCGGTCAGCACTTTTATGCATAAAAGTGGTGCGTGCAGTTGGGTTCCGACGTAAAAAGTGGACCCCAATTGGAAAACCAGAAAAAACGTGAAAAAAGCATCAGACCCAATCAGAACATGGAACTTTTATGCATAAAAGTGTCAACTGCAAATGGACCAGACCTCTTCCTCAGTGGCAGCCACGTTGGCAGCCTTCCCAGCCATGTCCTTGAGCAACTCTTTGAGCTTCTTCTTCAGCTTGCCTACAGTTGCAACATGGGATCCATAACCGAAAACATCACCGCAAAACACGTGAGGAAGTGGGGGGGGGGGGGGGGGACGGAATTCAAACTCAACAACACACACGAAGACATCAAACCAACACAAGACAAAGTGAGAGCAAACAAGAACCAAAAACAAGAAGAGAGAGAACAAGAGAACGAAAGGGAAATGCTTGTTGACCGGTAGGTGCACTGGTGCCTTGTTTAAAGATGCGACGCAGCGACGCGTCACAGGTCACAAACTCAGGCAAGGACGATCTGTTGCCCGAATGCAAACAGTCTCGTTCAGCCAAATGAAAGATCGTAGTTTTGTTTTTCTCCTCGTCCCAAGCAGAAATGATCCACATTCGACCCTGTTCAGACCTCGAGGAACGAAAGTTTGTAACTATCCCTTTGCTGACAGATCGAACATTTCGATTCTGCCCTGGCAAAGAAAAGTTTAGGACAAGCAACTCCAGATTGTCGTCGATCCACCACGACCGATTGGGGCTTTCCACAACATTTTTTTTTAGACATTGTCTTAAACCAGTTTTGGGCTGTCAAGAAAAACAGAGGGTGGTTGAGAAAAGGTCGAAAGGAACTTTTTGCACTTAAGGAAAAAAAAAAGTTGTCCTGAGCCAAAACCAAGGTTTTTTTTGGTCGAATCATAATCGTGGGCCGCGGGATTCCAAATTTGAAGTACGGTTCGGATTTGCCCAAAGAGTCATTTCCTGACTAACAACTTGAAAAATAAGTAGCCCAAAACAGTTTTGAGTCACTGGTGACACTAGACACACATTGGAAACGCCCGGATGACTATTTATGCATAAAAGTTTCCCATTCAACTCAGTCCAAACCGGTTTTTTCATTTTTCCTGAAAAAAATCAAAGCTGAAAACGCAATTTGGGGCTTTTATGTATAAAAGTCTCATGTTCAAACTGGACTTAGACAGATTTTCATGACATCTGAAAATGCATATCTTTCAGATCCTTAAGCGCGATTACCTTTCCACGCTGAGAGCTCATTTCAAGACCCTCGCACAGCAGCTGGAGAGCCAGCCACATCGACCTCCACACGACCAGATTGTTCAAGGCGACCTGAAACAACGCAAAAATTTTACAAGTACAGCACCCAAACCTTTGTTGAGCAATCTTGAAATGAAAAAAATTGTTTGGACAGGCGACTTTCTGGGGTTTGGATTCGAGGCCTGGCTGAAAACGTTTGCTCCAGAGCAACTTCACCGCTACTGGAAAAAGATAGTGTCAATCCAAGACTGTAAAGAGAGTCGTCGCAAGTTGGATGAAACACAAGCAAAGCATCTGATCGCAGAATGGAAACATTTGTTTGCTTCGTTCTTTGTCTTCACGGTGTTTCAGCAAGGACGACGTTTTACGCAATGGGAGGCTGATCTGTGCCTCGAACTAAAACATCGTGGTCTCAACAGAGAAGGGATCGGTGTTCTCTCTTCTGCGGGAAGAATTCTTCCTCTGCGAAGCTTTGATGTGCACAGAACCAAACGACTTGAAACTGTGATGAAAACAATCAGGTAACCAAGGCGTGAACTCACACAAAAAATCATTGCACTCTTTGTAAAATAGATTTTTGTCATTGACAGAAATTGTTGCATTGACAGTCTTTGCTTCAAGATCAGTTTGTGGAGGTTTTTCAAGAAGTCACAACTTGAGACAACAACTGCATTTTACACTGTTAACGAAATGTTTTCAATGAAAGGGTAGATAATTTCAAACAAAACCGAACGAGCTTGAAAAAAGCTTGTAGTGCCAAACCGGACATGTGACTTTTATGCATAAAACTTGAAAGCTGAAAATGTGGCAAGTTCATTTTGGAACAATTAAATTGTAATATCTGCAGTTCCCTGCAAAAATCATTCAGGTGCAACCAGCGCCTGAAAGCGCATGCTCATTTATACATAAAAGTGGTGAGTGCAATTGGGCTCGGACGTAAAAAGTGGACCCCAATTGGAAAAAAAAAGGAAAATCAGAAGAAAAAAAAAGCAGCCGATCCAATCCGAACATGGGATTTTTATGCATAAAAGTGTCAAATGCAAATGGTCCAGACCTGTCGGAATTTTTGCATTAAAAATTTTTTCAGTGAGGAAGTTTCATTTACGAAAGACCTAGGGTGAGATTAACATTCCGGCTGAACCTTGTGTGGCTGTTCTAAGCAATGTAAATGTAGCACTTTTATGTATAAATGGAACAAGTGTCGTTTCCACTAACATTAGTTTTAATTTAACCTAGTGTTAATTCAACTATTCTCACTCAGGCTACTGTTTCAATATCTGAAAATGATCAGTGCAGCTGAGTTTAATTAATTCACTGAGCCAGTTCAAGGAATACAAAAAGCATTTATGCGTAAAAGTCACAAATTTACTCGACATCTGTTGGGTCACGGTTTTTTTAGACTCAGAAACTTTTTTACTTTTTTTTTTGCAACAGCTTTCCCTGAGTTACAGTTTTTATACATAAAAGTGTTTTCCCACAGCTGGTATGCTTTTCTACAGATTCCATAAATGATCCGCATTTATGTGATTTTTTTAGTGGTACTACTGTGTGACCAAGAAAAAATTTCAAGTGAAAATTCATTGTGTTTAACGGTTTGGAGTGAAAATATTTCAGAGTATTCGTCCACATCCTGAATATTAGGCCCGTTCTATACGGGTTGATTTTTTTTGGGCTAATTGAATTAGCCCAGTGATAAACCGAAGTTTGCGTGGAAAGGTACGAAGCCCAAGGGAATAGCCCAAACTGTGGTGGCACTTGCTCCATTGGAAACTGGTTTTCTCCAAGCGCACTGAGTTTAGTTAGGAGTTTTGGACTTTTTCTTCTTCTTCGCTTTGATTAATATTGATTAATATTGGTCGGATTAACAATGATTCATAATAACTTGAGACGGTTGATTAATATTGCCTGGATTTGTATTGGCTGATTAATATTGATTTTTTTTTTTTTTTTTTTTTTGCATAATCTTGATTAATATTGAATAATTTAATTTTTTTTTTTTGCATAATCTTGATTAATATCGAATAATTTAATAATCATAGGGTAATAATGACATCAAGGTCGACTCATTTACATACATACATACATGCATACATGCATGCATGCATACATGCATGCATGCATGCATGCATACATACATACATACATACGTACATACATACATACATACATACATACATACATTCTAGTACATACATACATATATACATACCTGCATACCTACATACCTACATACCTACATACCCACATACATACATACATACATGCATATATACATACATACATACATACATACACATATACATACACATACATGCATGCCACCGCATACATACATAGATACATACATACATACATACATACATACATACATACATACACATACATACACATACATACACATGCATACACATACATACACATACATAGATACACATACATACATACAGACATACATACATAGACAAACACACACACATATATACATACATACATACATACATACATACATACATACATACATGCATACATGCATGCATACATACATACATACATACATATAATATTCATACATACATACATACATACATACATGCATGCATACATACACACATACATGCATACATATATACATACATACACACACACACAAGACATACATACGTACATACATACATACATACATGCATACATACATGCATGCATGCATACATACATACATACATACATACATGCATACATACATACATACATGCATGCATACATACATACATGCATGCATACGTACATACATACATACATACATACATACATACACATACATAAATACACATACATACATACATACATACATACATATATTACATACATACATACATACATGCATACATACATACATACATGCATACATACATACATGCATACATACATGCATGCATGCATACATGCATGCATGCATACATACATGCATACATGCATGGATGCCTGCATGCATGCATACATACATACATACATACATATATGCGTACATGCATGCATACATGCATGCATGCATACATACATACATACATACATACATACACATACATACACATACATACACATGCATAGATACACATACATACATACAGACATACATACATAGACACACACACACACATACACATACATATGTACATACATACATACATACATACATATGTGTGTACATACATATGTACATACATACATACATACATGCATGCATGCATGCATACATACAACTCATACATACATACATATGTACATACATAAATTGATCCAACCTTATCGATTAGCCTGAAAGAACAGGCTGCCAATTTGCCAGGGGTGGGATAATCCATTGCCTTTTTGTCCCGGCCCACACCAGGAAAAATGGCAATGGCTATCCACAACCACAAGTTCTCGTGACCATCCCTTTTTTGCAGTACCCGGTGCCACCCGTTGATATGGCCGAAATATAGAGTGATTTGGGCAATTAAGGCAATGCCGATATGTCCCTGGGTGTTGCCTTTTTCGACCATATCACGCTGGGCGGCGTCAGGTGGCAGGAAAGACATGATTTTTGTGGTGGCAGGATTCTGGAATTTTTTGGCGTCCAAACTTTGCTGCTTTCCCCTGCACTCAATAGTGGTCCGTTCAAGTCGGGAGAAGTGCCAATCGACCGTTCAGGACACGCGCTATCCGAATATACAATAAAAGTTTTTCTGGTGGGCGGTGGCACCGGACCCCCACCCACAAGCGCGGGTCCACCTATTTTTTGGATTAATACCAGCCACTGATTTTTTTTCACAAAAAACCGACAATTAACTAAACCCCAAACCCTTGCGATTTTTTGTCTTGTTGCAGCATGAACCAGCTCTTGTTCTCCTCTGCGCGTCCCTTTGGCTCCTCGGCCAGGCCGCTAGCTCTGTCGTCTGTCGCGGCGGCAGTACAGAGAGCCAGGGCACGGACACGAAAAGCGGCAGAGAGTCCACCTCCTGCTGCCAGTAGTGGTACCGCTGCCAAGGCTGCTGTGCCTGCTGCTGCTGCTCCTCGGAAGCGGCCTGTGCACGCTGCCAGTAGTCCTGCCGCCAAGCAAAGGAAGCTGCTACGAAAAGCGGCTGAGAGTCCACCTCCAGCTGCCAGTAGTGCCGCCTCCAAAGCTAGGAAGCAGCGACGAAAAGCGGCGGATGGTAAAAGCGATGTGAAGGGACTGTCTTCCTTGGAGCAGGAGGACAAGTACCTGCTGCTTAGGGAAGTGGTCAACATGCCCCCTACCGCTGCATGTGACTACGTGGGGCTGCACTGTGACCAGATGGGCGAAGATGTGTGGCAGCTCCACCAGCTGCCGCCGGAGAAGCTGCGGGAGATGAGGAACGAGCTGCGACCAAGACGCGACTGCCGCCCCGACCCGCTGCCTGGCAAGATTGAGTACCTCTGGCTATGCTACGACCCGACCCAGCAAAGCCACCCCCCTACTCCCGGAAGAAAGCCGCTGGAGATAGACGAGGAGAACGACGACATCATCATCGGCTTCGCTACCAGGCCCTCCCCGAGGCAGGAGCAGCGCAAGCTACGCGCGTTCAGAGACTAGTTCGCGGCGAAGCCCGGCAGCCGCGACCACAAGGAACTGCTCTTGACGGTCCGAGCATGCATGGAGAATGCCAACGCACGCAAGATTGCGGGCAAAGAGCAGGAAGTCTTCTGGCCGCTCGGGGGCGGTCGTGACTTTCCGCTGGGCGACTGCGATCAGCTATGGGCGCGCTCCATTGGCCGCTGGTACTGCGTCATCTACTCGTACATGAACGCGATCTACGCGCTAGGAGGCACACCGAAGTCCAGCTACCGCAACAGGCTGCGCAAGGAGCTGGGCGGCGAACTGCCTCTCGTGGGGCTGCTAGGAGTAAGGCCGTTCGTGGATAGCGGTACAGTCTACGCGCTCCGCGCACTCAAGAAAGTCTCGTTGTACGCTCTGACTGCGCACAGCAACAAGCTCAAGGGCGTCTTCTTGGTCGGCGGCGCCCACCACTGCATCTGCGTCGACCGCACCCGCCGCCTCATCCTCAACGCGGCCTCGCATTTCGAGATGGCGCTCACCCAGCAGAACCTCATCGCCTGCGGCGTCCTGGACGGTCCTATCCAGGTCGTGCGTGTCACCGCCGTCCAGCCCATCGAAGTCTTGTGATTAAAAAATGTTTGTGGTCCAAATCGGACACTGAGACGTATATATTCTTCTCGCTGCGCCGGACCACAGGGGGGGGGGCGAAGGGGAGGGGGGGGGGGGGCGGCTCTTGGCGCAACAGTGATCAAACCAGTGTAGTATCTCAGTAGACTGCCTGGATCACTGTTGCGCCAGGAGCCACCCCCCCCCTCCCCTCCCTTCTCTCGTGTGTGGTCCGGATCGGACACGAAGACGTATATATTGTTTGGACTGCGTTGGACCACGGCACCCTTGCACCGTGAGTTGGGTCGACCGTACCGTCGGCACGGGACCATGGTACAATCGAGGCGTGGTCCAAATCGGACACTGAGACGTATATATTCTTCTCACTGCGCCGGACCACGATGAGCGAGGGAGGGGATCACTAGAGCAACCGTGATCAAACCAGTGTAGTATTCCAGTAGACTGCCTGGATCACTGTTGCGCCAAGAGCCACCCCCTCCCCCCCTCCTCCTTCCCCTCCCCTCCCTTCTCTCGTGTGTGGTCCGGCTCGGACACGGAGACGTATATATAGTTTGGACCGCGTTGGACCACGACACCCCTGCACGGTGGGCAGTGTCGGCCGTACAGTCGGCACGGAGCAGAGTGCAGGGTGTGCTCCAGATCGGACACCTGGACGTATATATAGTTTGGACTGCGTTGGACCACGGCACCCTTGCACCGTGAGTTGGGTCGACCGACCGGGAGCATGGCGACCATGGCACCATGGCACCGTGGGCAGTGTCGGCCGACCGAGGGCACGGGACAGGTGGTGGTCCAAATCCGCCCGGGTTTTTCTAGTCTGTTCTTTTGGCGCTTTGGCCGCCCTTTGGGGCCTTGTGGTCGAAAGGAGCGTTCCATGCAGTTGAGAATCTAATTAGGCACGGGTGGCCGATTTGGACCACCGGGGGGAGGGGGGCCTGCCCGTATACAGCTTTGAGCCGCTGGCCGGGATTTGCGGGAAAATTTCGCTAAAATTTTCGATAGGCCTGAGGGGACAAAAAAGACCTCCGGGCCGGCCGGGTAGAAAAGGTTCGACGTGGCACGAGCCTCCGACTGTTTCGTCTTCGTGGCCAGGTCACAACCTTCGGGTTCTTGCCCGAGGGAAATGGGTAGCAGCCGGAACTAGACCCTTGCCATTTTTGCACCCGCCACATGTAGAGGACAAATTCCCGAAAACTTGCCGCGCCGCAAACAACACAAAATTCTCGCGAAACTTTTGCTTTTTTTGCCGCGCCGCAAACACATAGAAATTTTCGCTGAATTTTCTCTCACCTTGGTTTGTCGTTTTGTTTTAGGTACTACCGCGCGAAAATGATTATTTCTCTGCGTAACAAACGAACGACCGCTGGTACGGACTCCCAGCCCCTCAAACGACGTCGCCTGCAGTTGTCACCGCTTACTCGCAGAGTCGCTCGTCAGCCAGTGCCCGAACACGCGAAGCGTGCATTGTTGCATTTTTACGAGCGTAGAGCACGTCAGGGGCTTTCGCCTGGTGTCTCACTGAGTGACGTGTTATCAGACCTGTTGAAGGAACTAGTTGACATATCCGACCGGACGGTCGATCTTCTGGGTGTCTATGCAAACGGCGAGGGCATGGATTGGGAATGCACTGGCATGGATCGCGAATATGCGATGTGTTCTGTGTTGGATCAGTTGGTAATGGCAGTGCCAGCCGATGATCCGCTGATGCGCACCGTGGCCGGCTTGATCGCCGCAGAGCACAAGGGTCTGTATCTGCTGCAGGATGAGTTTAATATGCCAGCCGAGGTAGTGGGCATAGTCAGGGAATATACCAAGCCAGTCTGCCATGAGCCGCTGAAGGCCAACGTGTGGATGTCTTGGACCTGGGTCGACCACTGGCACATGTGCGAGACCATGTCCCTGCCCCCCCTTGTGCCTGATATTTGTCAGAGCGATCCGTGGCGGGACGGAAGGGATATCGCATACATCATATTTGGTCGCAGAACTGAACGTAACGCACTGGAATACGACGAGGTAGAAGTCTCCTGCAATGTGAGCAAGAAAAAGTACTGGAGGGAAACAGAGGAAGAAATAAACATGCGTCTCCTCGGGTTCTTCCAAAGAGTTCGGGCACTGTTGGCCGAGCAGTAAAAAAGACAATTAAACTGTTTTTTTCCTCTTGTTCTATTAATCACAAAATGCTAGCAGTCTGTCCTACCTGTGGCGCCTGCTTTTTCGAGGGCCAGCTGTATTGGTCCGGCACCGGCAAGAGAGGCGACCCTCGAGACTTAGCCTCGCTCGTGTGCCGACCCTATGGCGACGGAGCCTGCATCAACCCGGCCAGAGACGTCCCTGGCGGAGACAGCTGGGAAGAACGCATGCGCTTCGTGGACAATTTTCTAGACGAGATGTTGTAAACTGAGTAAAAAAACTTTTCCTCCTGCTATATTATTCAATCAGCCAAACCGGAATGGAAGTTGCCAGGTCCTACAAACGGCGTCGTTTGGATGGAGCGGCCGACGACTTTGTGCTGCCGGTGGACGGAGAGAGCGGCGACGTTCTGGTTTCTGACGGTGACGGGGGCGTAAAATGGGCGGCAGGCGGCGTGGCCGCGAACGAGGCGGTAGCGCTTAATACCGCACACAGACTGACTACGTCCGGAAACCCGCACTTGGTCGATCTAGCGGACCTGATTACCTTGACCCTGGACACCGAAGCGAAAACTAACCAGCCGGCCGGAATGACTTCTAACAGCTCCGCGGGCTTTGTGGCCTCGGCCTCTAGCAATACCGCCCAGGCCTACCTGGCCTTTGACAGCGACTTCTCGACCTTGTGGGGCACCACTGCTCCCGACAGCTACAGCGGCAACAACTACACGGCCATGATCGAGACGGTGGTCGATAATCTCACCGTGACAGGCGCGTGGCTCCAGCTCGATCTGGGCCAGCACGCCAATGTCACTGCCTACCACATCACGTCCGCGGGCGCCATTACCGCGCCCAGAGACTGGGTAGTCGCTTATAGCGCAGACGGCAGCAGGTGGTTCACCTGGGACAGCCAGACGGCCCAGACCTTTGTCGGCGACAGCCTGCGCACGTTTACGCCGGCGACCGCAGCCGACTACGCCAGGTACCTGCGCTTAATCTGTACCAAAAACAACGGGGCGGGGGTTTGGTACATGCGGAGCCTGGCCTTCGACTACCAACTGTACAATGCCGGCTGCGTCGAGAACACTAGTTACCCTACCAACGCCTCGCAGCTGGCGCCCAAGGCTTACGTCGACCACCAGGTGGCAGGAGCGGTGAAGTTCCCGTCGGTCATGCCTACCCAAAACGACTGTATCGTGACCATGGACCCGGACGGCTCGATCTTTGCAGTCAAGGACAGGACGCTCAAGCAGCCGACCTTGGCTCCTAGCGACAATGGCGCCATCGTGCTCATGGACACCGACTACACGGTCACGACGATCCCGGACACTCTCGCGAGGCTGCCTAACCCTTTGCCCGTCTCAGCCGCGCAGCTGGTGACGGTTGATTCGGACGGCGTGCTAGGCTTAAGTAGTCATTTGACTGATACTAACAATCCGCACGGGACCTCGGTGAGCAACATTGTCGGAGGGCCCGCTGCGACCTCTGCGGCGCTCACGGCACATACAGGAGCTACCAACAATCCACACGGGACTTCTGTGAGTAACATTGTCGGAGGGCCCGCTGCTACTTCTGCGTCGCTCACTGCACATACAGGAGCTACCAACAATCCACATGGGACCTCGGTGAGCAACATTGTAGGAGGTCCTGCCGCAACTTCTGCGTCGCTTACGGCACACATGGGTGATACCAACAACCCACACGGGACCTCGGTGAGCAACATTGCCGGAGGTCCCGCTGCTACTTCTGCGTCTCTCACTGCGCATACAGGAGCTACCAACAATCCACATGGGACCTCGGTAAGCAACATTGTCGGAGGGCCCGCCGCGACCTCTGCATCACTCACCGCACACACGGGTGCTACTAACAACCCACACGGGACCTCCGTGAGCAACATTGTCGGGGGCCCTGCCGCGACCTCTGCGGCGCTCACCGCGCACACGGGCGCTACTAACAACCCGCACGGGACCTCCGTGAGCAACATTGTCGGGGGCCCTGCCGCGACCTCTGCGGCGCTCACCGCGCACACGGGCGCTACTAACAACCCGCACGGGACCTCACTGGCTAACCTCGTAAACTCGTCGACACTCACACTGACAGGGGCAGGCGGCAACAGCACGCTTTCCGCGCCTACCACTGGCTCCGTCGCGCTCAAGCTGCCTACTGCTCTGCCCAGTACAGGCACCAAGCAGTTCGTCACGCTCGACAGCGCTGGTCAGTTTGCTACCGGTGCCACTGGCTTCATAGGAGGAGACAGTGTAGCGATCGGGACTGCAGCGGGCGATGGACAGCAGCCATTCGCAGTCGCGATAGGCACTCAAGCAGGCGCGAGTGGACAGGGCCAGTTTGGAGTTGCTGCTGGCTTCCGGGCGGGATACTCCAGCCAGGCAGATCTCGCCGTCGCGATCGGTGCGTACTCCTCGGAGAGCACACAAGGCAATTCATCAGTCTCTGTCGGCCCCTATGCTAGTACTCTCGGCGTACGGTCGGTTGGGATCGGCAGTACGGCTACCACGGATGCTGCCGCCCAGGAATCGGTCGCAATAGGCTACAGGGCAAAGGCAGCGACATCTCGCTCGATCGTGCTGAACGCCACGGGCGCTGATTTAGCGTCCGCTAGCACTGATGCCGCTTATATCAAGCCGCTGAGGTCAGGCGCCGATTCTACTACCAGCGAGAAGGCAACACAGTGGAACAGCACGACAGGCGAACTCACCGCCTCGAAATTTACATTCCCGCTTTCGCTGCCCGCCAGCACGTCGCTAGTGTCGCTGACTATCGGAGGTGTGCTGCAGCACGGGGAGCAGGCGATTGCACACGACATCAATTTCGCAGGGACCACGCAGTACAGAGTCAAGAACATCGCAGCACCTTCAGCTGCGTCGGACGCGACCAACAAGACTTACGTCGACTCGCATGCACACACATCGCCACTGACGATCGGCACAACTGCGATTGCGAGCAGCGGTAATGTTGTTTTGCTGACTCTGCCGAGCGCACTGCCGTCCAACACGTCCTTCGTCTCCTTGACCAGTGGGGGGGTGATAGCCGCCTCTTCTGTCAGAGTGCCTGCTAGCCTGCCTGGTTCGACGTCGTTGGTGACTCTTGATTCCAGTGGCCAGCTCGCGACAGGGGCTGCTAGCTCGTTGTCTCTCAGCGGGGCGGGCGGTACCAGCACACTTACAGCTCCGGCGTCTGGCTCTTCTGCAATCAAGCTGCCTACCGCCCTGCCAAGCGGCACTTCGCTTGTGACAATCAGCGCCAGCGGCCAGCTCGGCCATGCGCCGCAACCACCGATCGAAGTGACGGGACCGGTCTGGCCGACCGCCTACAGCAGCTGGACAGTCTCTTCGGGCACCTTGGCGACCGCGAATACATGGACCCTGACGGCTTCTTCCTCGAACGCCAACTCCGACTACTGGGTGGACAAAGTTGTACAGAACAACAGCTTTTATTGCTGGGCCTCCAATGGCGGGTACACAAACGGAGTGGGCAGCCAGTGGGTTAAGATGTACAACACACGCAGGCATCGCCTGTCCTCTATTGCCTTGTGGAACTCGCCCGTCAGCGCCAATGTGTCGCCCAAACAAGTGCTGCTTCAGGGCTCTGATGACGACATTACCTATGTCGACCTGAACCGCTTTTCTGGCCTGGCGGGGGGCTTCTATACACTGAACACGCTGACTCCTTCTGCTGGCAACAGCGCCTACAAGTACCACCGGCTCACGGTCGAGCAGCTCCAAACAAACGCGACTTCTAGCTGCCAGATCGGTGGCTTCGTGCCGACCTTCGTGGCAGAGTCTGCCTCGCTTACTCTCGCTGCCAGCACCGCATCCAACACTGGCTACCTTAGTACACTAACAATCAACGCCGACCCTCCCGCGGCGACGTCGCTGGTGTCACTGACCCCGGCCGGAGCGCTGGGCTCTTCTTCGCTAAAGACGCTGAGTTCGCTGCCTGGCAGTACTTCGCTCCTGACAGTGGACTCGGGAGGCCAGCTCGCGACAGGGGCGGCCAGCTCGCTGTCTCTCAGCGGGGCGGGGGGCACCAGCACACTCACCGCTCCGGCTTCTGGCTCCTCTGCGCTCAAGCTGCCTACTGCCCTGCCTGGTAGCACGTCGCTCGTGACTCTTGATTCCAGCGGCCAGCTAGCGACAGGGGCGGCCAGCTCGTTGTTGCCTGCGTCCACGCCGGCCCAGACCGCCGTGCTGAGCCTGACGTCTGCAGGGCAGATGGTGACCCAGAGCACTTCCACCACGGTCGTGACTTCTGGTTCAGTGACGCTGCCGACCTGGACTTCCATGTCGGCCTACACGCCTACCACGGACCCAAACTGGGTGGTCAGCCACTCTAATGCGGTTGCAAACAACGAGAGCTATAAGGTCTTAGACGGTGCCGGTGTCACTTACTGGGTTAGCCTCGGCTACTACAACAGTAACGGGAGTATTAACACGGGAACCAACTCCGTTACCAACGTAGGTGGCAACAACGTATATGGCGAGTACTTTACGCTTGAGCACAAGCGGCGCCGGTACAGAATCACGAGCTTCGGGTTGAGTAATAGCGCTACTCTTCAAAACTCACCCAAAAGCTTTACGTTGGCGGGGTCGAACGATGGCAGTACCTGGACACTGGTCTGGTCCGGTAGCTTCTCTTTTTTCACAATGTTACAGACCCTGAACTCGAGCGCGCCCGCCCCGACCACGTTTTATTACTACCACCGGTTTATTATCACTTCGACACACTCGAGTGCCCAGGCCGCCGTGGGGACCTTTGCGCCCGCCATTGAGGCTGAGGGCGTGTCTGTCACTGCCACGGGCCTCGCGGGCGTGGATACGATCACGTGCGGCAAAAACACACTCACGCTGCCGACCGCGCTGCCCTCCGCCGGCACGGACCGCGTGCTGCAGCTCAACGACCTCGGGCAGTTCGAGCTGGGCACCTGGGACCGCGGTCACTGGCTGACGAGCGACACGGCCGTCACTGTTAACAGTGCAACTAACAGGAAGATCCCAGTCGACGGCGTAGTGAGGCTGGCGCCCGTATACGGCAACATCACTGTAAGCAATGCCAACGGCTTCACGACCTGGCAGAATACGTCTGGCATGCCCAGGAAGTGGCTGATTACTGCTTCGTTCAAGCTTCTCACCTCGGCGGCTGCTACCAACAACCCGCCGACCAGTGGCGCCTATTACGAAATCTGGGTCGAAAGGAATGCAGCGAGACCCGCCTCAAGCTCCGGTATACAAGGGACAGAACGCAATTTTCATGTGTCAGTGAGCGCCCACGGGCTCTACAACGGCGGGCGGTACACCTCGCTTAGCCTGTCGGGTATCATGGAAGTGGCAGCAAACGAGTATATCTGGTTCGAAGCTTACGGCGACACACAAGGCGGTGTCACGTGGAGCCTTGTTATTGGCGGGACGAATGTATGGGACAGGGGCCGAGTGACTATTACCGAGATTCCGGGCTGATTTTATTTTTTTTTTCTTTCGAATCTGTATTTTTTAATTAAACAAGAACAATGGACGCGTTGCGACAAGCACTGGCTGAGAACGAGAACGAGCTGGCCACGTGCCTGGCCCGCCGCCGGATCCTGGCAGTAGAACGAGAGAAGTTACAGCTGCAGATCGCGCTGTGTGAAAAGGTCTGCTGTGACAAGGACATGCGCGAGCAAGTCAAGACGCTCATCCAACAACAAGAGGAGGCCGAGGCGGCAGCAGCCGAGACCGAACCGGCACTAGAGGAGACGGTCGTGGAGATGCCTGACACCATCAATGGCTAGAAGTCCTGGTCTAAGCCCCATTCGGGCTCTTTGGCCGGCGCCCGTGCGTACTCGCTCACTCTTTTCTCGAAAAAGTTGGTCTTGCCCACCACGCCTAACTGCTCCATGAAGGGCAAAGGGCACTTGGCCACCCCGTACAGCTTTTCGCTCAGGCCCAAGTTCTGCAGCAGGCCGTCTGCTACGAACTCGACGTACCGCTCCATCAGAGTCGCGTTTAGACCTAGCAAGGCTACAGGCAGCGACTCGCTGATGAACCTCCGTTCGACCTCGACACAGCCGGCCACGATCTGGAAAATGCGCGACATCTGCAGCTTGTTTGACACGTGGTGCTTGTACAAGTGGCACGCGAACAGGCCGTGCTGCGTCTCGTCTCGCGCAATAAACTCGTTGCTAGTGCACAGGCCCTGCAGCAGGCCCGGGTGCTTTTGTTTCAGCCAAAAGATGGAGGCGAAAGAAGAGGCGAACTGGACAAGTTCCACACAAGCGAACGCCACCAGGCGCTCGGCAAACGAAGATCGGGCCGGGCTGAGCCACTGCAGCGCCCATTTCGCTTTTTGCGCCACGGTCGGGACTTGTGTGATCGCATTGAACAGCTTGTCCTTCTCTGGCTGGTCACTGATGATCGTGTCGATCAACAGGCTGTAGGTCCGCGAGTGTTCCGCTTCATTAAAGATCTGGTAAGAATAAAAAAGCCTAGCCTCGGAATATTGCACTTCGGCCAAGAAATTAGCGGCCAGGTTCTCTTGGATGATACCGTCGCTCGAGGCAAAAAAGCCCAGCACCATTTTGATGAAATGACGTTCGTCCGCACTCAGTTTCTTGAAATCGGCCTGTTCCCGGCTCAGATCAAGCTCGTCGGCCGTCCAGAACGAGCGCAGGGAAGCTTCATAGAATGAATACAGGTCCGGACGCCTGATGGGAAAGAGGCAAAACCGCGATTCTTCCGGCACGAGCAGTTTTTCTTCAGTGTCCATTCGTTCAGCTGCCTATTGTCCAGTTTCAGCAAGGCCATCCCTCTTTTAATACTATAAGGGGGAAAGAGGATATATTTTTTTTCTTATGGCGCAAAACAGAAACAAAGACTAACTATGTTGCAAAGACGTAAGACCGAACAACGGCTCATGCCCTCGTCGCCAGAATCCATCACCGTAACCTCGCACGAGCTCGCACTCGAGCTCAAGCGGACATACAGTGATTTCAGCTGGCAGAACGTGCCGCAGCTCATTGTTCACGGGTCAAGTACCTTG
>WBZZ01004480.1:7500-10000 GCA_019918135.1 Paulinella micropora
GATACATGCCAAGATGTACATCGCTGTGGATTAAACCTACACACATACATACATACATACATACATACATACATACATACATACGTGCATACGTACAAAAATAAATAAATGCATACGTACAAAAATAAATAAATAAATAAATACATACATACATACATACATACATACATACATAAATACATAAAATACATACATACATACATACATACATACATACATACATGCCAAGATGTACATCGCTGTGGATTAAGCCTACATACATACATACATACATACGTCCGTACATACGTACATAAATAAATAAATAAATTCATACATACATACATACATACATACATACATACATAAATACATACATACATACATACATAAAATACATACATACATACATGCATGCATACATACATACATACATGCCAAGACGTATATCGCTGTGGATTAATCCTATATACATACACACATACGTACATACGTACATACGTACATAAATAAATAAATAAATTCATACATACATACATACATACATACATACATACATGCATACATGCATACATGCCAAGATGTACAGCTGGGGATTAAGCCTATATACATACACACATACATACAAACGTACATACGTACATACATAAATACATACATACATACATACATACATGCATACATACATACATATATGCATACATACATACATACATGCCAATATGTACATCGCTGTGGATTAAACCTACATACATACACACATACATACATACGTACATACGTACATAAATAAATAAATAAATACATACATGCATGCATACATACATACATACATACATACATACATACATACATACATACATACATACATGCCAAGATGTACATCGCTGTGGATTAAGCTCATATACATACACACATAAATACATACGTACATACATACATACATACACATACATACATACATACATACATACATACACATACATACATACATACATACATACATACATACATGCATACATGCATACATAAATACATACATACATACATACATACATACATACATACATACATACATACATGCATGCATGCATACATACATACATACATGCCAAGATGTACATTGCTAGGGATTAAGCCTACATACATACACACATACATAGATACGTACGTACGCACATAAATACATAAATAAATTCATACATACATACATACATACATACATACATACATGCATACATACATACATACATGCCAAGATGTACTTCGCTGTGGATTAAGCCTGCATACATACACACATACATACATACGTACATACGTACATAAATAAATAAATAAATTCATACATACATACATATATACATACATACATACATACATACATACATACATACATACATACATACATACATACATACATGCCAAGATGTACATCGCTGTGGATTAAGCCTACATACATACACACATACATACATACGTACACGTACATAAATAAATAAATAAATTCATACATACATACATACATACATACATACATGCATACATACATACATACATGCCAAGATGTACATCGCTGTGGATTAAGCCTATATACATACACACATACATGCATACGTACATACGTACATAAATAAATAAATACATACATACATAGATAAATACATACATATATACATACATACATACATACATACACATACATACATACATACATACATGCCAAGATGTACATCGCTGTGGATTAAACCTAGATACATACATACATACATACATACATACATACATACATACATACATACGTATATAAATAAATAAACTCATACATACATACATACATACATACATACATACATACATACATACATACATACATACATACATAGGTACGTACGTACATACATACATACATACATACATACATACATACATATATACGTACATACATACATACATACCGTCCATCGAAAGCGCTTTGAATATAGTCCGATGATATTCTATCAGAGAAAGACATATAAAGATGGATAGACAGATAGATAGATAGATAGATAGATAGATAGATAGATAGCTAGATAGATAGATAGATAGATAGATAGATAGATAGATAGATAGATAGATAGATATGTTTGGTCTATCAGCTCTGCATATCCGAAGACATAGGCATCCATTCAACCCCGCTGCCAAAGTATATATATATATATGTATATATATAGATAGACAGATATATAGATAGACAGATAGATACATAGACAGACAGACAGACAGATAGATAGATAGATAGATAGATAGATAGATAGATAGATAGATAGATAGATAGATATATGGGATTCTCAGGCGTACAGATAGATGGATAGACAATTGTATATATAGGTAGATACTACTAGGTAGTAGATAGATAGATAGGTTAGATAGCTATATATTAGATAGATAAATAGATAGATAAAAGATAGATAGATAGATAGATAGATAGATAGATAGATCGGATTCTCAGGATAGACAATTGTATGTATAGGTAGATACTACT
>WBZZ01004480.1:15000-17500 GCA_019918135.1 Paulinella micropora
TATCTATATCTATCTATCTATCTATCTATCTATCTATCTATCTATCTATCTATCTATCTATCTATCTATCTATGTATATATATATCGCGCCTTTTGTTCTTAGCTTATTGCGATCTTTACTAAATGCAGCTCAATATCTATCTATCCATCTATCTATCTATCTATCTATCTATCTATCTATCTATCTATCTATCTATCTATCTATCTATCTATCTATCTATCTATCTATCTATCTATCTATCTATCTATCCATTAATGATATAAACACCGAGGATTGCCTTCACACCGATCTATCTATCTATCTATCTATCTATCTATCTATCTATCTATCTATCTATCTATCTATCTATCTATCTATTTATCTATCTATCTATCTATCGGTGCCTTATGTGTGCCTAGCCATACGCCTATAAGTCACATGCCGAAATAGCGACGGGAAGCACAATCCTGTTCCCTCAGGGTGCCCTTTCTCGCTTGTTGAGCCCGGAATAAAACCCACAGTGCTCTGTCGGTTTATACTAGACGGTCGAACAGTCTCGAAACTCCATCTGCTTATGGGCCCTCTGTAATGGAGGTGGGAGCTCGTTCTGCAAGGGGCGCTTATGGAACGAGCCCTGGCCCCGCCTGGTACTAGGGAGATTTTGGTATCGCCTGTATCAGTCCCTTCCGTGCAAACATCACGGCTTAGCTGGGCATCGGGTTAATACTTTACCCACAGACTTCCTTGGTTGACGAAATCAGAAGCTCCTTTTTTCTGACATTAGTCGATATCTCATCAGTTGATCTCATCACTTACTCCACGGAGCGAACCAAGGCCACTTGAGGTGTCACTGACCCTCCCTTGGGCTTGGTTTTTTTGAAATGGGTGCCATCTGTCGACAGACAGAGAATTAGGGGATGGTGTCGGTGTGCTGGGCCCGTGGTGGGGTGCCTTATGTGTGCCTAGCCATACGCCCATAAGTCACATGCCGAAATAGCGACGGGAAGCACAATCCTGTTCCCTCAGGGTGCCCTTTCTCGCTTGTTGAGCCCGGAATAAAACCCACAGTGCTCTGTCGGTTTATACTAGACTGTCGAACAGTCTCGAAACTCCATCTGCTTACTGGGCCCTCTGTAATGGAGGTGGGAGCTCGTTCTGCAAGGGGCGCTTATGGAACGAGCCCTGGCCCCGCCTGGTACTAGGGAGATTTTGGTATCGCCTGTATCAGTCCCTTCCGTGCAAACATCACGGCTTAGCTGGGCATCGGGTTAATACTTTACCCACAGACTTCCTTGGTTGACGAAATCAGAAGCTCCTTTTTTCTGACATTAGTCGATATCTCATCTATCTATCTATCTATCTATCTTGTTGTTGAGCCCGGAATAAAACCCACAGTGCGGCTCTGTCGGTTTATACTAGACTGTCGAACAGTCTCGAAACTCCATCTGCTTACTGGGTCCTCTGTCATGGAGGTGGGAGCTCGTTCGGCAAGGGGCGCTTATGGAACGAGCCCTGGCCCCGCCTGGTACTAGGGAGCTTTGGTATCGCCTGTATCAGTCCCTTCCGTGCAAACATCCCGGCTTAGCTGGGCATCGGGTTAATACTTTACCCACAGACTTCCTGGTTGAATAAATCAGAAGCTCTTTTTTTCTGACATTAGTCGATATCTCATCTATCTATCTATCTACCTACCTACCTACCTAGCTACCCTACCCTACCCCTACCCCTCCCCCT
This sequence comes from Paulinella micropora, assembly GCA_019918135.1. Taxonomy (NCBI): domain Eukaryota; phylum Cercozoa; class Imbricatea; order Euglyphida; family Paulinellidae; genus Paulinella; species Paulinella micropora. The sequence continues at coordinate 16,715 of WBZZ01004480.1, forward strand.
ACCCCTCCCCCTCCCCTTCCCCTCCCCCTCCCCCCCTCCCCCTCCCCCTCCCCCTACCCCTACCCCTACCCCTACCCCTAGGGACCCCTACCCCTACCCCTAGGGACCCCTACCCCTACCCCTACCCCTAGGGACCCCTACCCCTACCCCTACCCCTAGGGACCCCTACCCCTACCCCTACCCCTACCCCTACCCCTACCCCTACCCCTACCCCTACCCTACCCTACCTACCTACCTACCTACCTACCTACCTACCTATCTATCTATCTATCTATCTATCTATCTATCTATCTATCTATCTATCTATCTATCTATCTATCTATCTATCTATCCTTGGGTTTTTCCCATCCCCAATCCAAATCCCTTTGCTTCAAGCTATCGTCCTGCGTAGCTCGTTGCTCTTTTGCGATTTATCGCTCCTGTGCAGTCAAAAATTGGACTAATCTTCCTCTAGTCCGTATTGGTGACTGCATTCCATCATAGCCGTCCAGTGTTGCATAGCCCGGGCTAGGTCCCTGCGGGGGTTTAGGCCTCATACAATGTCATCATTGTAGCTTGCGCAAGCTTACGGTGCTCAAAACACTTGGACTAACGGCTTCCTTTTCTTTCTCTTCTTCCTTATCCTCCCACTCTCCATTCCTAGATTGCCTTTTTCTTCAACGTCCTTCCTCCTCTTCTTTTTCCAGAACACAGTCTACCCGTGATTCCCATCCCGGACACATGCACAGTACACAAATTATTGTTTGATGTGAAACTGCGTTCCTTTGCAAGGACTACATTCCTTTG
>WBZZ01004480.1:35000-37500 GCA_019918135.1 Paulinella micropora
AGTGATAATATTAATAATAATAATAATAATAATAATAATAATAATAATAATAATACTTCCACTACCACTACTACTTCTAATACTAATGCTAATACTAATACTAATAATAATAATAATAATAATAATAATAATAATAATAATGATAATAATTGTAGTAGTAGTAGTAGTAGTAGTAGTAGTAGTAGTACTAGTACTAGTACTAGTACTAGTAGTAGTAGTAGTAGTAGTAGTAGAAGTAGTAGTAGTAGTAGTAGTAGTAGTAGTAGTAGTAGTAGTACTAGTACTAGTAGTAGTAGATGCACCAGCAGCAGCAGCAGCAGCCAGCAGCAGTAATAATGATAATAATAATAATAATAATAATAATAATAATAATAATAATAATAATAATAATAATAATAATGATAATAATAGTAGTAGTAGTAGTAGTAGTAGTAGTAGTAGTAGTAGTAGTAGTATTAGTACTAGTACTAGTACTAGTACTAGTACTAGTAGTAGTAGTAGTAGTAGATGCACCAGCAGCAGCAGCAGCAGTAATAATGATAATAATAATAATAATAATAATAATAATAATAATAATAATAATAATAATAATAATAATAATGATAATGATAATGATAATGATAATAGTAATAATAATAATAATAATAATAATAATAATAATAATAATAATGATAATAATGATAATAATAATAATGATAACAATAATGATAATAATAATAATAATAATAATAATAATAATAATAGTATTAATAATAATAATAACAATAATAACAATAATAATATAATAACAATAATAATAGTGCTTCTCTGTCAATGGCTGATGCATTTCTGCACATGCGCCTCCATCGTCTCACCCGTGAGGGGAGTACGAAGAATTGACGATAGGCTCTAATGACACCCCCGCAAGGGCAGTTCCAACACTTCCAGACGGACCGGTATGTTCAATGAAAATACTGGTCCAGACCGGTATGTTCAATGAAAATACTGGTGGCACCGACGGGAATCGAACTGGCGACAGGGCCCAAATGGTAGAACTTGACCACTGGGCTATCACGGTGTCCAAAACAATAATAATAATAACAATAATAATAATAATAATTAACAATAATAATAATAATAATAATAATAATAATAATAATAATAATAATAATAATAATAATCATAATAATAACAATAATAATAATAATAACTAGGGGCTGCGCCAACACCTGAAAGGATGGCTTGCGGTGCGCTCCGCGCACTTCCCCCCCCCCCCTCCCCGCCCCCCCCCCCCCCCCCCCCCCCTCGGGCTGGGGTTCCCGGGAGGAGAGCCCCCCGAACCCCCCCTTTCCCGTCGACAGGGTACGTTCGATTGCCGGAGGTACCAGCAGAACGCAAGTGTAAGCTCTGGTGGCACAAAAACCTAAAATCTCTGGTTTTGTGCCACCCGCCACAAAAAATTTTTTATCTCCGAAGAGAGCGCACCGAGAGGTGTTCGGTACCCCAAACATCAGCCTCAAACTCCCTCTGGTGTGCGCAAACGGCGCCTGGTGGCGCAAAAATCTCAATTTTCCGGTGTGTAGGCCACCCGGCGCCACAATTTTTATACTTCGAAGAGAGCTCATCAAGAAGTGTCAGATACACCAAATATCAGCCGCTAACTCCCTCTGGTGTGCGCAAACAGCGCCTGGTGGCACAAGACCTCAGTTTTCTGGTCTGGTGCCACCCGCGACCAAAGGGGCACGTACAATCTCCGGGCTGGGGTTCCCGGGGGGAAGGGCCCCCCGGGCCCCTCCTGCCCCGTCGACAGGGTACGTTCAATATGAGCTCCCAACTTCTCCTGATCACACAAACCATGATTTATTCCGACGAGGGTGCAGAAAGTATATAGGCTTAAAAAACAGGGAATTTTCGCATTCAGGACACTCCCCTAAAGCAAATATTTGCGTGAATTCCAACAAAATTATATCAGCATCAACATCGAGTCTAGGGCTAGCCACCCTGCAAATATGAGCTCCCAACTCCTCCTGGTTCCATCTATCTGTCTATCTATCTATCCAACTTCTCGTAGCCTACCTGTAAGACGAAATCTTGTACAGCAGGTTCTTTCTGCTTGAAGTGCAACTTCAACACTGTAAACGCTGATCGCAGCTTTTCCTAAAATACGTATACAACGTTGTATGTATGTATGTATGTATGTATGTATGTATGTATGTATGTATGTATGTACGTATATTTCTTTCTGCTTGAAGTGCAACTTCAACACTGTAAACGCCGATCGCAGCTTTTCCTAAAATACGTATATAACTTTGTATGTATGTATGTATGTATGTATATTTCTTTCTGTTTAAGGTGCAACTTCAACACTGTAAACGCTGATCGAAGCTTTTCCTAAAATACGTATATAACTTTGTATGTATGTATGTATGTATGTATGTACGTATAGTTCTTTCTGCTTGAAGTGCAACTTCAACACTGTAAACGCCGATCGAAGCTTTTACTAAAATACGTATATAACTTT
>WBZZ01004481.1:0-17500 GCA_019918135.1 Paulinella micropora
AATAAGGTACACAAGGTCACTACATATTCCAAAATTTCCCCCGCGAGCAGTCCGTCAAAAATCCACTCGCCTTGCAGGGCCAGAACATACCTATCACATGAAAGCAGTGTCATGGTCCCACAGGAAATGACAACATCACTTTCTTTATGACAATGTCACTTAAAAATTATCGTCCCATAGGAAATGATAACATCACTTTCTTTATGACAATGTCACTTAAAAATTAGTACCACTCCTCCCCGGTCATGCTCTCCCCACTTGCAAAGGGCTTCGCAGTGCAAGACCTTCCCGAAACTTTGCAGAAATTAGCCCATCGCTAGTCTAAAACAGAAAGCCTCCCTTCACACATGCAGGCTCTTGTCAGCATTGCGTTCCATGTTACCCACACTGCCTCACTCTGCGCGTGGTTAGGTGGACGAGTGAGGGTCTTTTCCCCTGCCAGGATTGGGAACAAATGCCTTTTGAGACAGCCCTCGACAACATGCAACGCATCCTCTGGGGTTTGCCTGATGCAGTCTGCTTGCACCTCTGCTAAACAAGGTTGGTCGTGGAACCCCTGGTTGCTATGCTGGTGAATCACCACGTCCCTCCCTAGCCTTCGTGCGTCCGCGCCTGTCTTCAGAGGAGCTGGGTCTGCACCCGCCTCGTGGCCCCAGTCGTAACACCCTGCATAAATGAACTTGCTGACGTGGAAACACTTGACACATCCTTCGTACCCTAACTGCTTGTGCTGCAGGAGTTCAACCTGGGCTATGTAGTCTGCGCTACTAAATAGGACCTCGTACCGCGCCTTATGGAGTTCGCGCACAAGAGGCAAGAAACACGGTCGGATATTCTTCGGTTTTCTAGGGCCAGATGAGATCCGACTTAATTACAAAACGAGGGTCTGCTCGAAGATAAAAAGGGAGGTTGAGGAGTTCCAGAGTTACGAAGTGCAGGGAGTAGCTCTTCTTCTTGCCCGTGCCGCGCCACACTGGCACCGCGTGGAAATAAAGTGCGAGTACAATCTCGGAAAGGTCATGCACAAGTTCTCGCCACGCGGTGCATTCTTTCATGTCAGCCGGGACGTATAAACACTTGATGCGAGTTCCGTTCGTGTCGACGTAGGGACGGACGGCTAAAGCACGACACATAATCACATAATTTATGATATAATCACGTACATAATGATATCATCACATAATGATTGATAATGCTGTAGCAAGCCACAATATCACATAATATGTGGCATCATCACAAAATTAGTGACATTGTTGCGAGGACGAAGGGCATTGCTGACCAGGATGCTTCAGTATGGTCTGCAATTGCTGCGTAGCGCTAAAGTTCCGCAGGACATACTGAGGCAAAATGTCCAGGGCAAGTGGTTGCCGGCATTGTACGCATACTCTAGGGCGAGGCTCTCTGCGCTTCATCTCCATCACGCCATCTCGGCAGCCTTGCGGGCACAGAATGTACTGGACTCCACATGCGCCGTCCTTCTATTCAACAGTTTGGTAACACTATCCCAGTGAGGTAAAGTTTCCTGGGACCCTCCGTCCAGTATCAGCAAGTTTATTATGTCCACCACGCCTGCCATCATTTCAGTGGAGGAGCTGTGGAACTGCCCTTACTCCGCGAGTAATTCCAGCACCGCTGCTTTAGTCAATACACCTCCACTCCAAACCTTGCCCCGCATACTAGATGATACAATCCCACCGGAGTCATTTTCCTCTGCGGCCTCCTGAATGTCTTCCTCCGGTGCCTCCTCTGCCTCCTGAATGTCTTCCTCCGGATCCTCCTCTGCCTCCTGAATGTCTTCCTCCTCCTCTACCTCCATCCTGTCATCCTCTTCCTCCTCATCTTCCACAACTGGGGGATCATGCTCGGGGCAAAACGCTGGAACAGCATTGGCCTGCACGGCATTCACCTTGCCTGTTATACACGAATCAAAACAATATACTGCCTGTGTGTTGCTCCCAGATATTGATCCTTACCGTCCTCTCGGGGTCCATGCCTTTGTCTCTCTCTCTGGCCACAAGGTGCCTTGCAGCTGTGGCGCGTGGTTGTAGTGTGCCACGGCACTGTGTGCAGTGACATGGCACCATGTACTCGCTAGGCCTCGGCATGCCAGTGAAATGAGTGCAGGTCACTAAAGTTGTGACAATGTCACATCCAGACCACCGTTTTGAATTCAGAAAAGGCGAAACTATAACTGTTTTACCCGTATCACGTCAAAGTTGGCGGGCCGGTGGGTCGCGTATTGTGTTCGTTTGAATCAAGTGAGCACACGACATCATGGGCAAGAAGTCCGTCCCTCCAGCAAAGAAGCCTGCCACAAGGGCTGCCAACAAGCGAGAAAAGGAGGAAAAGGAGGAACAAGCGGAGGGCGAGCACGAAAACCGGGGCCGGGGGAGGAAAAATGGGAGACAAAACGACACAGACTTAACGACGTCCCCAGAACCCAAACGGCAAAAAAAAGCTTCTTCTCCCGAAAAAGCAACTGTATGTTTCCCTTGGTCTTCGTGCTTTTTGTCTTTGTATCTCTGTCTCCCCCCCTCTCTCTCTCCCTCTCTAATAATAATAATAATAATAATAATAATAATAATAATAATAATAATAATAATAATAATAATAGTGCCTCTCTGTCAATGGCTGATGCATTTCTGCACATGCGCCTCCATCGTCTCACCCGTGAGGGGAGTACGAAGAATTGACGATAAGCTCTAATGACACCCCCGCAAGGGCAGTTCCAACACTTCCAGACGGGCCGGTATGTTCAATGAAAATACTGGTCCAGAAATAGACCGGTATGTTCAATGAAAATACTGGTGGCACCGACGGGAATCGAACTGGCGACAGGGCCCAGATGGTAGAACTTGACCACTGGGCTATCACGGTGTCCATTAATAATAATAATAATAATAATAATAGTGCTTCTCTGTCAATGGCTGATGCATTTCTGCACATGTGCCTCCATCGTCTCACCCGTGAGGGGAGTACGAAGAATTGACGATAAGCTCTAATGACACCCCCGCAAGGGCAGTTCCAACACTTCCAGACGGGCCGGTATGTTCAATGAAAATACTGGTCCAGACGGATCGGTATGTTCAATGAAAATACTGGTGGCACCGACGGGAATCGAACTGGCGACAGGGCCCAGATGGTAGAACTTGACCACTGGGCTATCACGGTGTCCAATAATAATAATAATAATAATAATAATAATAATAATAATAATAATAATAATATTAATAATAATAATAATAATAATAATAGCAACAAGCCCCATTAGAGATTAAAAAACCAGCCGCAACTCCCTATTCGGATACCTGAAGTGATTGGGGAGCAACCGAGGATAGCCACGCGAGTAAGTAATGTAGCGCCTTCGGGTCTGCTACCTTACCGAAACACGTGGGTCCGTGTTATTGCTACCGTCTCATCTGGTACCGATGCCGGAACCGGCTGGGTGTCAACCGTCTCCTGCCCCCAGTTGACACCCGGTCTCAGCGGGCGAGACAATGATAATAATAATAATAATAATAATAATAATAATAATAATAATAATAATAATAATAATAATGATAATAATAATAATAATAATAATAATAATAATAATAATAATAATAATAGTGCTTCTCTGTCAATGGCCGATGCAAATCTGCACATGCGCCTCCATCGTCTCACCCGTGAGGGGAGTACGAAGAATTGACGATAGGCTCTAATGACACCCCCGCACGGGCAGTTCCAACACTTCCAGACGGACCGGTATGTTCAATGAAAATACTGGTGGCACCGACGGGAATCGAACTGGCGACAGGGCCCAGATGGTAGAACTTGACCCCTGGGCTATCACGGTGTCCATAATAATAATAATAATAATAATAATAATAGTGTATCTCCTGCCAATTGCTGAGCCAAAAGGCCATGCGCATCCAGTCCTCCATTCCATAAGGAAAGTCTCCACACCAATCGGTGGAATAAAGGAAGTGACGGCATAGAACATTACTCTAGGAGCTTTATACCAATCAGCCCATGGAAAGGACCGATGGCCTATGTACTCCCTAAATAATAATAATAATAATAATAATAATAATAATAATAATAATAGTGCTTCTCTGTCAATGGCTGATGCATTTCTGCACATGCGCCTCCATCGTCTCACCCGTGAGGGGAGTACGAAGAATTGACGATAAGCTCTAATGACACCCCCGCAAGGGCAGTTCCAACACTTCCAGACGGGCCGGTATGTTCAATGAAAATACTGGTCCAGAAATAGACCGGTATGTTCAATGAAAATACTGGTGGCACCGACGGGAATCGAACTGGCGACAGGGCCCAGATGGTAGAACTTGACCACTGGGCTATCACGGTGTCCATAATAATAATAATAATAATAATAATAATAATAATAATAATAATAATAATAATAATAATAATAATAATAATAATAATAATAATAGTGCTTCTCTGTCAATGGCTGATGCATTTCTGCACATGCGCCTCCATCGTCTCACCCGTGAGGGGAGTACGAAGAATTGACGATAAGCTCTAATGACACCCCCGCAAGGGCAGTTCCAACACTTCCAGACGGGCCGGTATGTTCAATGAAAATACTGGTCCAGAAATAAATAATAATAATAATAATAATAATAATAATAATAATAATAATAATAATAATAATAATAATAATAATAATAATAATAATAATAATAATAATAATAATAATAATAATAATAATAATAATCTCTCCCTCTCTCTCCCTCTCTCTCTCTCTCTCGCTTTCTTTCTTTCTCTCTCTCTGTCTCTCTCTCTGCCAGGCCTTTGCTTCTCCTGTGGCCACACGGACTTCTCCGCGCAAGCAGAAGGTCTCTTTCTTTCCTGCTTTCTTTCTTTCTTTCTTTCTTTCTTTCTTTCTTTCTTTCTTTCTTTCCCTCTCTCTCTCTCTCTCTCTCTCTCCCTCCCTCTTTCTCTCGCTCTCTTTTATCCTTGTGTGCATACAGGTACCCTTGTTGAGTATGGACACTTTGTCACACATTTTGTGATAATATCACGTACTATGTGACTATATCACATATGTAGTACCAAGCTTGCAATATGTGACTCTGTCGCATACTTTGTGATATTATCACTTATTTTGTGGCATTGTCCCTGCTTCCTTGCCCAACGTGTATTTGCAGGCGCCAGACAAGGCAGGAGCGGGCCCTGTCACTGGTACTACTACTACTACTACTACTACTACTACTACTACTACTACTACTACTACTATTACTGCTACTTCTTCATCCTCCTCCTCATCTTCATCCTCTTCTTCATCCTCATCCTCTTCATTCTCTTCTTCAGAGCAAGAGAAAGAGAAAGAGGCAGAGAAGAAGAAAGAGAAAGAGAAAGAGGAAGAGAAAGAGGAAGAGAAAGAGAAAGAGAAAGAGAAAGAGAAGGAGAAGGAGAAAGAGAAAGAGAAATTAAAGAGGAAGAGAAGAAGAAAGAGAAAGAGAAAGAGAAGAAAAAGAAAGAGGAAGAGAAGAAGAAAAAGAAAGAGGAGGAGAAAAAGAAAAAGAAAGAGAAAGAGAAAGAGAAAGAAAAAGAGGAAGAGAAAGAGAAAGAGAAAGAGAAGAAGAAAAAGAAGAAGAAGAAGAGGAAGAGGAAGAGGAAGCGAAAAAGAAAAAGAAAGAGAAATCCTCATCTTCATCCTCATCTGGTCTGGACTTGGAGGACGACGAACTGGGATTGAACCAAGACCCAGATTTCCAACTCGCAGGCGAGGATCGTGCAGATGGTAGTAAGCGCAAGCGTGGCGTCAGGGCGGCTAGGACGAATGCAGTGCTGGCGGCGACAGGAGCTTTTTTGCAACGGAAGGTGGTGTTCACCACTGACATGAAGCAGTGGAGTAAGGCCGTGTGGTCGGCCAGGGTTGCGTCGGGGCACAACAGCAAGCAAGAGGTGTTTGATTTCTCGGAGCACGACACCTGGTTCACGAAGCCTGCAAGGTACAATTTCCTCTTGTTCTTGTTGTTCTTGTTCTTGTTCTTGTTCTTGTTCTTGTTCTTGTTCTTGCTCTCGTGCTTGTGTGCATTGTCACACATTTTGTGATAATATCACATACTATGTGACAATATCACATATGTAGTACCAAGCTTGCAATATGTGACTATGTCACATACTTTGTGATATTATCATTTATTTTGTGGCATTGTCCCTGCTTCCTTGCCTCTACAGGAATCATCTTCCACCGACAGGGAGAAGAAGGACTTACTGTGCCATTTCATGAAGAGAAGTTTCTTCCCTGGTTTCTGGGTTCCAGCAGGGCAGACATCCCCTCTCAAAATTTTTGGGAAAATAACAAGAGCTTCAAGAACGTGCGACAGTACATGCTCGCCGTATTACAGTACATGACGGTGGAGAACTTCCCCAGCGTACCGTTGGTCTCAGTCTCTATCTGTCTTCCTCTCACTCTCTCTCTCTCTCTCTCGCGCTCAGTCTCTCTCTCTCTCTCTCTCTCTCTCTCTCTCTCTCTCTCTTGCTGTCTATCTATTGTGTGTGTGTGTGTGTGTGTGTGTTTGTTTGGTGTCGTAAGTAATGATTGCGTGCCTGCTGTAGCTTTCGAGATGAAGCATACCTGGGAGTCCATCCTGCCGACTCTGACTGCCCTTCTCAAGGACCTCCGGAGCACCATGCCAGAGAAAGGACCTGACGCCCTAGCGGCACCGGCATCACCATATGGGTCCCCTCAGCTGAAGCGTAGCCCCTGGCCAAGGCGCTTGCGTTGACCAAGCCCAACAAGGTAAGCTCCAAGGCGCTGAGGCGGATGTCAGCGAAGAGGGTAATCTGGCGCTGTCGGCGGTGCCATGGCCAGAGGGCGTTGTCGCAGAAGTTCTGCTGCAATTGCGGCATGTACCGCCACTGGGACGACAACGGTCTTCTCTCTCTCTCTCTCTCTCTCTCTCTCTCTCTCTCTCTCTCTCTCTCTCTCTCTCTCTCTCTCGTAATGCGTTGCAATTGGTGTTTGCTTGCTGCCCAGCCGAGGACCTGGACATGGACAAGCACTTCCTCTGCCAAGGTGTAGCGTGCAATCAGCCCTTGCGGATTGGTACCGCAGCAACTGTTCGCACGAGCAGGAGAAGACAGGCAATGCAGACTCCAAGCACGAGGAGGGGGGGAAGTGCATCGCAATCACCCGCGCAATCGGTACTCCCCCCTCCCCGCCCCCCCCCCCCCCCGCTCTCTCTCTCTCTCTCTCGTATCGACACAATGTCACACATTTTGTAATAATTTTGTACGTACCTCTCTCTCTCTCTCTCTCTCTCTCTCTCTCTCTCTACGGATGGCTAAAGCACGACACATAATCACATAATTTATGATATAATCACGTACATAGTGACATTATCACAGAATGATTGATAATGCTGCAGCAAGCCACAATATCACATAAAATGTGACATCATCACAAAATTAGTGACATTGTTGCCAGGACGTCACCCTCTCTCTCTCTCTCTCTTTCTTTCTTGTTGTTGTTCTGTAGCCATCTGCGTCACCCTCGAAAGCTGGCAAGAACCAATGCACAGAGAGCGAGTGGCCGGGCTTGTATTGGCAGACCAACGTCAATGGTCTCACGCAATTAGTAAATGAGGAAGGAGTTGTGAATGAGTTTCAGACCCTGCAGAGAGGCAGAGTTTTGTATTTTGCGTGGGAGGGTGACAAAGGTGAGCGTGCTGCCATGAAGATGCGCGTGCTGGGCGCGCCCCGGGGAACGATATGCGACCACGTCATTACTGGTAACTTTGTGGTCACGGAGGCGTTGGAAGTTAGGCAGGATCCGCAGGTTAAAAAAACTTTTCGTTTCTTCGGCGTGAAGAGCAAAAATTTTTTGAATTATTTCGATGTTTCCGACCATGTGGGCGGAAAACTTTTTGTTGAGGGAGTATCTCTGGAGGATTTGACGAAAGCTATTCGTCCGCCCAAAGGTAAGCAGGCCCAGCGCTTGCTGCAGTACTACGATGTGACGGAGTATCTACAAAGGAAGGAGTCTGATCTTTCTGCGGCCCCTCCTGACTGGTGGGAGGACCTTGGAGAACATTCTGACCTGGAAGGTATTGCGGAAGAGGAGCCCCTGTCAGACAATGCAGTGGATCAGCAGGAAGGAGATGAGGTCGAGGAGGTAGAGAGGAAGACAAGTAGGTAATTATAATCACTACATGTTTCATGTGAATAATATAAACATGATGAACTGCACTGTGATAATGTAATGTTGTTTGCTTTGTGCAGGGTACAGGTTGAGGCTTTGAGTCAGGTATGGAGCCGGCAATGGGTGCTTGTGCAGCTTTGGTGCTTGCCAATGTCACAGGACAAGGAATGGTGCAATATGTATTTAGTTAGGTACCTAGGTTTGCAGTCCTTGTCACAGTTTGAGCGTGAGGAAATGTGTGTAAAACACAATGTGTATTTTTTTGGGTCTCCACATGTTAGGCAGGGAACAATGCAAATCCACCTTTGCTTTATCCTGCTTTTCTGTCAAATGTAGATTTCAAAAATGGGCATCCTAGAATTATTTTCACAGCCAAGCATGAGAGTTGTAGCAAGTACACTGGAGTAATTACTAAAAAGATTTAATGGAAGGTGAGAGAGTATTCGACGACTGTAGTGAGCCATAGTGTTACAGCAAGGAGGGTAGAAGGCTGACGCGAGATAGTTGCAACAGGATTTTGAAACTTGGGCGCAAACACAACAGGCAGCTAAGTTTCGATTTGAAATAGCTTGAAGCTGATTAATATTTCGCTAAGTTTCTTCTTTATTACTAAGTTTCTTCTTCATTTGAATCTGCGTTAAAGTGTTCATTAAATTACTTTAGGACTTGAATATTAATATTACTTGGAGCCGGGAGACCGGAGGGACAGGAGGGATAGGGGACCGGAGTGATACTGTGATTATTCACAAAATATGTGACAATATCACTCTCTTTGTGACTTTATCATTAATAAAATGAATGACATAGTCACCCTTTTTGTGACATTATCACTTTCTTAAGAGGGCCAACCATAGCTTTTGTGATGTAGTCACACTCTTTGTGACATAATCACAAACACAAAATCACAATTTTTGTGACAGTAGTCACATTTTTTGTGATAATATCACAAAAATAGTCAAAAAAGAAAAAGTGATAATGTCATTTTCGAAGTGATAGTGGTCATTTTCGAAGTGATAATGTATGAAAACCGCGTATTCTCCCCTCGAGTGAAATTATCACTTTTTTGTGACGTCAAATGTCCTGGTAGTGGGAGGGTGAGGAGGAAGAAGGAGACAAGTCTGAAGGGGAAGACAGCTCAGAAGAAGAAGAGTATGGGCTAGTCATGATGGAGGGTGCAGAAGAAGCAATGGAGGGAAACAAGAAAGTGGGGAAAGCATTATTGCTCGTGAAGCAGAGCAAGAGGGCGAGGAGGATAGTGAGCCTCCAAAGGAGCAAAGTGACAACAAACCCTTAGATCAACCCGCAAGAGCCCGTAGGGGGGGGGGGGAACTGTCGAGTGCTCCATTGGCTCGAAACACACTCCGAGACAGACCCCACAACCCTCCACCCCGCACTCTCACTAGTGCTCAACACCCCGACACCTCTACAACAACCACTCCTGCTCTCACAGCCTCACGAGACACACAACGTGTGCAACCCTCACCATTGCAACCAAAACCCTCGCAAGTGAAAGAGAAAGAGAAACGGAAAAGTGAGAAACCGACACCCACACCCCCTCAGAACTCTAGACAGACAAAGAACGAAACACCACGTCCCACTACATTCACTCCTAAGAGCCACACCACAGGCCCACTAACCACTCGTTGTACTGGGCTGAACTGGAAGGGAGAACAGTGTGGAGTTAAGTTTGGACAGGGGGGGAGTTGGGGCCAGGCGGGTGAGGCAGCAAAGAGGCTAGTGTAAGCAGGCTTATGTGGTTATCATGCCCGTCAAGACCCACTATTCCCTGACATTGACCTAGAACAAGACCCTTCACGTCGCCCACGCCCTTCCCGTGATTATCCGTCAGAGAGTGAGATGATAAGCATACTGAGAGAGAGGGAGGGAAAGGGGGCGAGTGCACAGCAAATCTCGCAAAAAGATACGGCAAAACCCGTGAAGAAAAACTCTCTAAGTCCCGCAAATATCGCAGAAAAAGACAAGGAAAGTGTCGAAAAACCCGGCAAGAAAGGAGTTAGTACAGATTCACGGAATGATGCTGTTTTGCCAGGGAATGAGGCAAGCACCGGCGGGACTAGAGCTGAAAAAGAGATTGCATTCGATGAGGCTGATGAGCGTGTAGGAGGGACAAGTGAGGGAATGTCTTGGCCACCATCGCTACTACCACAAGGTCCGTCTCCTTTGGATAGAGTAGGAGACAGTGTAGACACAGACAGAGCAGACAAGCGAGACACACACACACGAAACACCTGTGGGGAAGAGCAGTAAAAGAGACACAGAACACGGAAAGGTAATAAGCTTTGAAGACTTTAAGAGAATAAGTGAACAGCTGAACAACCTGTGTATTTTGGATAATGAAACGGGAGATGTCGTGATGATGACAAAGAAGGAAGGAGAGAGAGTAGCAGAGGCAGATGGACTGTTGACAGATGTGTTTTGGGCGGTGAACGAGGTATTTCTAAAGCATGCAGCAGGCACACCACAAATCACAAGAGAGACAGTCATAGAGAAGCGAGCAGCTAGAACCACTCAGAGTGCAAAAGCTAAGGAAAGAGCTAAGTGGGAGTGAGTTCAGGCATAGCGAAGGACATCCAAGACCTGAGAAGACGGAAATAGCTAGGTTGCTACATGCGTTAACGAAGGGAGCAGAAAAGGTAGTAGTGAAAGAGGGTTTGTGTTACGACCCGGACGGCAAAGAAAACGAGTTTTACACAGAGCTGTTAGGAATAATAGACTATGGAATACTCGACTTAGCTAAGAACCACGACAATAAATTTGCTCTTTTCATCGTGCGATCGATGCCCCACCTTATGAAGATTTGGCATGAGGTAGAAGCGAGAGGGGTTACACTGAACGCACCTTTGCGGAAGTTACACTCAGGAGATGCATACAAGTTCTTCAGTCCAGAACAGGCAGCAGCGAGAAAGAGGGAGTTTGACAGGAAGAGACGGGAGATAGACGGACACTCAGATATGGAGGAGGATGATGAGGAGTTTGACCCGGAAAACCTAGAACACTCCAGAACCTCTGAGGAAATGAGGTCGGGAATTCCCATAAGCTTTAAATCGTATTGCGAGGCACGAGAACAGCTTCATTGGATGTACGAAGAGAGATTTGAGAGAGAAAGAAAGAACAAAGCCCGAAAGAGAGAGAGAGAGAGAGGAGGAAGAGGAGGAAGATCACAATCTCATGGTAGACGATAGCGAGACGGTAGGACGCAAGAAACAGATGATAGTTCAAGACAGCGGATCGTCCAGGGATATAGCATGCACACCGAACATCTTACACAACGTTCGAGAGATTGAGCACGTTAGCTTAGTCACCGGAAACGGAGAGAGCGTAGTGCGAAATATGAGGGAAGCGAGGTTTACAAGAATAGATGGATCGGGAAAGCCAGTTTTGGTAAAGAAAGATATGTTGTTAGACAGCAGGGTGCCAGTCAACATTATGTCTACTGGAAACATGGACCACAACCACCACAGATCTATCATTCACCAAAATGGGCAACTATTAAACCTAAAGCACCCCATAAGGATTAAAGAGAGTGACGTGATCGTGAGGGGGAGACTTACGCCTGGCATGCTCTATCGCTGGGACAATGAAAAAGACAAGCCCCTCAACATAAACGAGCGTTACAACCCCAAAGTGAAAGAGAAGAAGAAGTAGACGGGGTACGCGGGGCGGGAATCCCCAAAAGAGAGAGAAAGTGAGAGCAAGCAAGCGAGAGAGTGAGAACGAGGAAGCTAGAGGCAGCGTTTTATACGCTATGTATCCTGAGAAAGGAAAGAAGGGTAAGCCCGTTGACATTTACATCATACATCAGTGTAGTGGGCATAAAGCTTTACCGAAGACCTATGCATTAGGCAAGGCAATTAGTAGAAAATTGACAGGAAGCGAGGATAGTGTTAGATTTGTGAAGCCTGTATGATGGGGAAAGCTAAAGTGTTACCCAGATTTAAGGTCAATAGAATTAGGAGAGCGAGTTACCCTTGTGAGATTTTAAATGTAGATACTTCCGGATCTTGGGCGGTAATGTCAATTCACGGTAAGTACTATAAATTTTGCGTTACAGTCGATTACTCGGGGTGCATCAAAGATTATTATTTACGATACAAGAACGAGTTTGTAGACTGTTTGAAGCAAGCGGTAGCATGGTTTGAAAGGCAGACAGGGAAGAAAGTCAGGCAGATCACTTGCGACAACGAGTTCGATGTCCCAACTGAGATTATAGAGTGGTGGAAACCCCTACAATTCATTTGGAAGACTAGTGCTCCAGGTGATATTAAAGATGGCGATCCCATAGCTGAGAAGGTAAACGACATCACAGCCGGACCAGCCCGGGCCATGCGATATGAGGCTAATTTACCACCACAGTTTTGGGCGGAAATGGAACACACAGTCACAACCTTGCACAACATTCTACCAGCCACGACAGGGCCTAGGAAAGGAACCTCACCTTTTGAGCAACGTCTGGGCTACAAACCAGCTATCCGACAACTTAAGCGTATAGGATGTTTAGGTGTAATGTACATAGGAAAGCAGGTAGGCAAAGGCAACTACAGGGGAAAGCGTGTGATGTTACTTGGATACGATGTATTTAAGGAACTATACCGAGTTTGGGACGGTCGAAAGGTCATCACAAATGTGCGTAATGTACGCTTTAACCACAATTTAGTTGGCAAGGATGCTCACCCACCCAGAGAAGTTAGATGGGACGACGAGGAATCTGAGGGGGAGAGTAATGACACCGTCCAGCTAGAACAGCCGTTAGACGAACCCGAACATAAAGATGAGGGGGAGTTAGACAAACATCAGGAGTTACAGGAAGAAAAAGACATTCACCATCCAGATTCCGGTCTCCCATCAGAGTCGAAGGTAGAACTAGCTGACGACAAGGATGATGGGGTAACACCCGTCACATCGTTAGAGGCGCAAAGCCCCGAAGCAGACCACCCTAGTAGGAGGTACGTAGAGGGAGACGCGCCCACAAAGGGCCTCACTTGGGAGCAAAGTGACAAAGTCACAACAGCTAACATAGTGAGAGGGAAACGAGAAGCTAAGGTTAGGACACCAGTTACACAACCACCTCCGAAAAAGAAGGCAGCAGTTAAAGCAGCTACATTGACAGGAGAGAGAGTTAGTGTTCCGGGAGTAGCTTTTGGAGAACAATGGGCAAAGGAAGAATATGGAGACAACTGACAATCAGTTAAGAGAGAAGGAAAACTCTTAGAACTATGCGAGAAGGGAGAGAGACTTAAAGTCCGTAAAGATGCCTAAGCCCAGTCACTTCGTAGTCTTTGACGACGGTCAAGTAGAAAAGATGTTAGATAGCAAAATTAGAAAGTATCGGATAGATAGGATAAGACCCGTCGGAGAACTAGAGCATCCCGAAATGTCCGCAGAAAGTATCGTAGAGGATCAAACCACTGCGTTACTGTAACTGACATTGAAGGTACCAAAGGCAATCGTTGATGAGGGATTAACCGCGAAAGAGTTGAAAGCAGGAATGGATAAAGAGATTGAAGCTCTAAAGTCTTTTAACACTTACACGTGGGTAAGCCCTAAGGAAGCGAAAGGAAAAAGAGTAAAAGTAGTGAGACTAACATGGGTACATAAAGTCAAACTAGACGAAAAGGGACGTAAGTTCATGAAGTCAAGGTTAGCTTTGCGAGGAGATATGCTAGAGCCAGGAGTTAGCTATAACCCAGATCAAGTATTTATGCCCTGTGCCGCGCATCGCTCATTACTCTTTTGTCTAAGCTTGCAGCATGGCATGGATATAAGCTATACGGTATAGACTTCAAAAATGCTTATCTAAATGCACGAATGCATGATCCTGTTTATGCTTATGCACCCGATGGGATAGACAGTGAAGAGCATGAAGGCATGATATGGAGAGTAGATGGAGCTCTGTATGGCGCGCCGCAAGCTGGTAGGAGATGGTATGAGATCTTAGCCCTAAGTTAGAGGAATTAGGATTCAGGTTACTAGACTCAGATTTATGTATGTTCGTTGAAAAAGACAAGCCAATAAGAGATGCTATCATTGGTATTTTCCATGTAGATGATCTTATTTTCTCAGCTCCTAGCGAACAAGCGTATGACCGTTTCGCTAGTAAACTAGAAAAGTTTTATCCTCTTAAGCGTTTGGGAGTGACTAAGGAGTTCAAAGAAATAGAGATAGTTCAGGAAGGAGGACGTATTTTATTGCATCAGAAGAAGTATCAGAAACAGATTAAAGGATGTAGGATATGCCGATGTTAGATCAGTAAGCACTCTTAGTGCAGAACATGAGCCCGAATCAATGCGAGAAACAAGCGCTCTTAGAAAGCATCTAATTCCTAGTTTGGTAGGTAAACTTTTGTTTCTAACTAAGATGACACGTCCAGATGCTGATCAAGCACTGAATGCAGCTAGCGTGATGCAAACTGTAAATCCAGGACTTGATTATGCTTTACTTGGTAGGATCTTCAGATATCTGAAAAGTTCATATCGCGGTATTGCATTTCACGGCACTAAATCGTCACAAGAAGGAAGGACGTACCCGAAGATTACTTTATGGCCAGATGCAGCGCATAAGGTCTGTAAGAAAACCGGAAAGTCACGTACAGGTTATATAGTGCTTTGGGGTGGAGACCCGGTAGCTTGGTTATCGAAACGACAGACTAGAATTGCACTAAGTTCTAATGACGCGGAAATTTTCGCAGCAGCAGAGTGCATACGAGAAGGATTGGCTATCAGACACATCACAGAAGAGATATAACACAGAAAGGACCGATAGAGCTTTACGAAGATAATGCACAGACTATCTTAGCAGCAGAGAGGGGAATGTCAGGACCACGTACTAAACACTTACCCTTAGAACTGCATTTCGTTCATCATGCACAAAGAGACAATGAGATTAAGTTTGTAAAGGTTGGAACTAAGAAATAAATAGCAGGCGTATTAACCAAACATGCTTCTAAGGACCAATTCGAATATCTCGTTTGTAAATTTATGGTAACACTTGATCCATAATTTTACATCTCAAGTCTGCAAACTCACGCAAAATACGGAAATTTACGCAAAGTCAACTAATGTTGTTTTGTGAGTCTTCTCTCTTTGAAGTGTGCAGGAAGTGTTTTGCGCAGGTAGTCGAGCGGCATCGTTTGGCGTTCTTTCCGTTGAAGAGCGCGAGAACGAAGCGCGTGGATTATCCACCATCGGTCGTTGATCGCGGCAAGAGCGGAAGAAGAGCATCAGCCGACAGAGCGGAATTCGGCGGGAGTAGTTTTTATTGGCGGAATGGCAAACTTAACTAAGTATATTGGACTCATTGAGTTAATAATGTAATTCAGTTTACGTACTAATGTGGTCATACTGTAAGGACCTACTGCTATTGTTTTAATCGTATCGAAATTATTATTTGAACACGCCGAGAAAAGTATAGTTAAGTTGTGGGGGGGGGGGGGGGAGATGGAGCTTGAGGCGACGTTACAGATGAATACTCTCAAAGTCTAAAGGAAAACAAAACCGTCCCAAGATGACTTCTTGGAATCGTTGACTGAAGAAGAAACAAGCGTGGGCACATTTGTGATTATTTGGCGACGATCGTAATGTTCGACTTAGCAGCTGAGCCGTGACAAGCCAAAATCAGCACTGCACGTTGGCTGTATCCAAAAAAGGTGTTACTGTTCGGAGAGGGCACAGGTTGCTGTGGGTTCAGAGCTACAGACATGTGGAACCTGAGATGGATGGGTGATGGCTGGTGTTGAGCTTGTAGTCTGTGGATGGTGATGGCTGGTTGAGCTTGTTATCTGTGCAGGCCCTGTCCTTTCTTGCGCGCGACCACGAAGAGTCGCTTCATCTCGATGAGCGCGCACTGCTTGCTCGGCGCCACCCCTGACGGTCGCAGAGGATAAGCTGCGCAAACACACAAGCATGATTCGGTATGCCTCAGGATGGATTTGAAGCAGTCGATTGAAAGCTTAGGACAAAGGGCTTTCAAGTCACGCGCTCAGCATCGTCCTATCCAAAATATGGCATGAAGAGCGCAGTTTCAAGTGGGGTACTTAGAACGACAAGCTAGCAATATGCACGACTGTATGGCTTCTCGACTATTCGCTGTCCAGGTGTATTGGTGTACAGGAATATAGCTACTAGCAGTGTGATATGAGCCAATTTTAGTTGAAGCACTTGATTCTCAGCGGATGCTTGCGCCCGAAATCTGCGTCGCGGCTCAATACAGAGATGCAAGCACGGAAAGAGAAGCGCGCTCGCTGTGTGCTGTCTGTTGTTCGCATGCAAGGCAGTCTCTTGTCTGTGCTGGACCTTTGGAGAGCTTGTTGCTGTACGAGGCCAGCAGCGCCTGCCCTTGCTCGCTGTGGAGGCCACCCACGTGCTTGAGAAAGGGACTCAGTCCTGCCGAACTCACACACGCACGCACACACACACAACACACAAACACACAAACACCACAGTAGCGAATGGCGAGCAGAGAGAGAGAGAGAGAGAGAGAGAGAGAGAGAGAGAGAGAGAGTGAGAGAGAGAGAGAGAGAAGGAGAAAAAGAGAAAGAGAAAAAGAGAAAGAGAAAGAGAGAGAGAGAGAGAGACAGAGACAGAGAGAGAGAGAGAGAGAGAGAGAGCGAGAGAGAGAGAGAGAGAGAGAGAGAGAGAGCGAGAGAGAGAGAGAGAGCGAGAGAGAGAGAGAGAGCACGTCAGCTGTCCAACAGCTAGGAGCGGGGGGGGGGGGGGGGGGGAAGGGGTGTTGAATGCCTGTGGAGGAGAAGAATTCTGCTACGGGGTGCAGCGGGAGTGGCGGCGGCGCCACGTGCTGCGCGCCGAGCCGCTCCGCCTCGCCCTCCTCCACCACCGCGCCCAGACCAGGCACAAGCTCCTAGCAGCATACATACATACATACATTCATACATACATAACATACATACATACATACATACATACATACATACATACATACATACATGCATGCATGCATGCATGCATGCATGCATGCATGCATACATACATACATACATACATACATACATACATACATACATACATACATGTATAACATACATACATACATACATGCATATATACATACATACATACATACACATACATACACATACATACATACATACATACATACATACATACATACATACATTACATCACATTACATACATTACATACTACATACACTACATACATATTACATACACATTACATACACTTTACATACACTTTACATACACTTTACATACACATTACGTACACAGTACATACACATTACATACACATTACATACACATTACATACACATTACATACACATTACGTACATTTACGTACATTTTACA